>CAXKVY010002672.1:0-141315 GCA_964058915.1 Tetropium fuscum
CCAAGATTCCATCTAGTAAATATTGAAAATCGTCGAAGAGTGAAAATTAAGATTTATTAACGCGATGGGAGACAATTAACAAATCATATATGAATCGCCATGTGTCGGCGTTGCTCGGTTAGAATTAATTTTAAACGTTTATTAGATATTTTTGGAACTCATTTTCACGCATACTATAAAACAATATTTAAGTCTCCGTCTTAATATATGTAACAGCAGCACGTATTAATAGTATACAGGGTGGGCCATTGAAAAAGAAACACGCCTATATTGGGACACTTAGACTAACTAGTTTTTTGAAAAAACTCTTGGACAAGTGGATTCTTGATTTTTGGGGGACAACTTTTTGATGTCAAGCTTAACATTGACACATCAATCCCCTGCCCCAACAACCCCTAAGTCAAGAATTTAAATAAGGAAAGGGGGTCGAGCGAACTCTCGAAAATCGAAAGAATAATTTCGATTTTTTTCGTCCCCATGAAAATCAGCCTCTAGATTATTAACTAAGGTGGAGGTGTATGGGAAATAATTTTGAAATATGTGAATATTTATCTTCTGAACGGCACATTTTGATGTCAAAGTTGACTTTGTCAGGTCAACCCCCTTGCCCAAACAACCCCCAACAAACATAAAAATCACCGTAAGATGGTCGAGTGATCCCTCATTTTAAAGGTCTTTCGATTCTCTCTGCGAGTGCATGACTGTTTATAGGTTTACAAAAATGGGAAAAAAATAAAACATCAAAATTCCACGTCAAAAGAAATTTTTATTAGTTCAACAAATGCGCAAATTATGCGCCAGCATACTGGTTCCGTTGCGTAAATTGTAGTTTTCAGATGACCACACAAGAACAAGTCCAGAGGACTTAAATATGGTGAGCGGGCCGACCATTCCAGAGCCCCTCTTCGTCTAATCCAATGTCCCGGGAACACTGTCCAGATACTTCTGAGCAGCAAGCGCATAATGAGGTGGGGCTCCATCTTGTTGGAAAGTCAAGTGGTCTTCTAGATACCGATCATCATTTTCAACCATATCTAAAAAAAATGGTCTCCATCTTCGTCATCCAGTCTTCGTCATGGTCTCCAAAAATAACGGCCCAAACATTTAGTTCTAGTGGATGTTGAGTATGCACTTTGTGGAAAATTTGGATACACGTCAGACCAAAACCGATAGTTATCGCGATTGAAAGTAGAGTTTAAGAAAAATGTACACTCGCACGAAAAAGAAAATTAGCATCCACATCCGCATTCTCTGTCTTAACTTCGCAAAACTCCTGTTATCTATCCGAAATTATGCTCATTCTGCTCATATACTAAATGAATTTCGGACGGATGAAATTTATACTGCTTCAGGTCTCGTCGAATAGTAGTTCTAGGGATGTTGGTTACAGTGGCCAATTTCGTCGTTCCTAGAGTTCAGTCTACTGTCACTTGTCCCAAAAGTCCAACCACAGTTATGTTGGTGTGGTGATGTAGTCTCGCTTTATGTTTGTCAGCAAATCTTTTTATTTCATACCCATAGGAATTCCAATGTCTCGATTGAAGACAACTTAGAATTTCTACCAAGAAGCCAATAGTGCTGTTTATATTTTAAACTAAGCTTGCTTTGTTTCTTCTGTATATGCTCTTTCCATTGGAGATCTAATAGCATCTAATATCATACCAAGCTTTGTTATGATATGGTACTTCCGCTGATTTGTAGAGGTGGTACTTCGGCAGATCTTTTATTGGTAAAATTCACAAGAACCGATTTAGTTTTATGTTCCATCGCCTGGTACAGCCTAACAATGTATTGTTAGCAATTTGCAGCTTATTGGTGGCTATAACATGCGTCTGACCTACCACAAAAAGTGCGGTATCGTCAACGAATGTCACGATTTTAACGTCTTCCACTTGTCATATGTCACTGGTGTACATAAGGTAGATAACAGGACCCATGACACAACCTTGGGGCACACCTGCTTTGCTTTCTTTTATGTCTGAATTCATCTTCTTGTATGACTCTTGAATACCCTCTCTGTTATATAGAAGGTAAGAATTTGCACATATTGTTTTGGAAGCATCTTATTTAACTTAAGAATCAGTCCGTTGTGGCAAACATGAGGATTGCGTTACGCCTAATAAGGCTGCTGAACAAACTTTCTTCTATTCTAGAGCTTTATCCAGGACATCCGTTATTCGATGCACTTGACCTATAGTGGAATGCTTTTGTCTGAATTCAAATTGATAGTCTTATTCTCTCTATTAGAGGTTGTATTCTTTTAACATCTCGATGAGCAGCTTTGAAATGCTTGGAAGGCTGCTTTGAAAAGGTAAGTCAACATTGCAATACCTTTGTTGGGTAGTTTTTTAGAATTTCACCAGTAGTTATTAGATCAAATCTTGGTGCTTTTTTGGATTTAAGTTCGTGTTAATTTCATTATAGACTTCAGTTGGAATGACAGGTCTGATATCTTCTGATATTGTATTTCTTCCAATATAATGTTAGTTTCAAACTGGTTGAGTTTGAATGTTTATAAATGGTCTGCAAATAGGTCGGCTCCCTGTTTGTTATCTCTTGCCCAAGGACCACCATTATTTATTATAGGTGGAATTTACATTACGGGCCACATGATTTTCTTGGTTGCCTCCCATAGCCAATAGTCGGTTCTAGGGATCCAGAGCTTCTTCATCTAGAGATAGGTTCCTTAGATACGAGTTGATTGAATTTTCTTTTAGTTTCAGTATTTCTCTTGAAGCGTCTGTGTCTTGTGATGAAGAATATTTTTGTCCAATGGATCTCTTGTATGTTATACCACGATATCCCAATTTGCTTTTTTGTTTCAAGACCGACCGACCGTGATGGTTGTCCCGTGACCGTGATGGACCATGTGATTATGAGCAGGGTAACGCTCATAATGCGAGAGTGGTAAAATAGATTTTAGAAACCGCACTTCCTGCAGCCTTATAAACGGGAGAGACACAATTAAATGGCCTACAAGATCGTCTGACCTAGCCCATAATGATTTTTTATAGGGCTAGTTATCTATATTAAAAGCAAAACACCAAAGAAGCCATAATATAGATGAGTTAAGTGCTAAAATTGTTGCTGTCCTACAAACTGTGACGCCAGACATGCTGACAAATACTGTCAGCATGTCTGGCAGCTGCTGAGAGGGGAAATTCTTTAATCGTTTGCGATATTACCGAGCGCAATAAGGCGGCATTTTGAGCCACAAGTACTATGAATTTTAAATGTTAAAATAAAGTGCTAAAGTACCTATCGGAGTTGTGCCCATGAGGAATTTTAATCAGGACGTTGAGAACTGCACATTTTCAGAAAATTTAGCAGAAAGCTATAATAAATGTGCGGGGTTCTTTCAAATAAACAAAGCAATAAGTAAAACAAGGTTGTACTGGTGTTATATGTCATTTACAGCCATGATTGCAAAAGTTATTATTATTTAAAAAATAGTGCAAAGAGGATTTTTCGGCATTATCTCGATTATTGATTTATCGATTTTAACGCATAAAATATTAAATTAAAGGTATTTTTAATACCTATAGCCTCTTTTAAAACCATTCATTAATACACATTTTCTGTAAAACGTAATGGGAAATTTCTACAGCACGAAAACTGACATTTCCGACTGGTCGTTATTTATAAAAACATACTGCAAATCTGGCTGTACGTATATACATATTCATCATTTTGTAACCCTCCCCTATGACGTACAACCTTCAAATACATGTTAACAAATTTTGCGTTAAATCGATCAATTTTTCATACACAGCCTGGACTAAATAGTAATTGTATAACAAATATACTTTAAAAGTAGTAAATTACGATCAGACGGGTAAATCATACAACTGTTCGAAGAAAAACAAACAGAACATTCGAATGATGTGGAGTTATTAGTCATTTTCAGGTACTGTCTTCCACTGTTGATTTTATAGAAATCTCCAACGGAATAAATGTAGAGAAATTAATCTTCAACTTTGATGTAGTAATAATTAATATATGTCAAGATCAGGCTTGGTGTTCTAACAATATAGATGGGGATTTATAAAAACCATGTGATTGGAGTTGATTTTCTCAGTACATAAAGGCAAAAATATAGAAATATGCGGAGCATTCACGCGATGTAAAAGTAAATCTTGCAACAGACATTTTAAAATGACCGATCAAAACTTAAATAAACCGGAGAAAATTGATGAGTACTATATGAAAGATACCGACCCCAATAAAATTCTATCAAGTTCATAGAGGAAAATATTTGAACAAGTGATGGTATTAAAATAATCACTGCCTGCCGAAAAGATTGGAATTCATGAATATCTTTACTTTCATAGAAACTGTTATGTGTAATATAATCATTTGCTTGGTAATGGACCTGATATGGGCAAATAATCAAAGAAGAAGTACGTAATAAATATTTCGTAATTTCAAGCATAAAACTTATGCTTATTTTTCTTCTTATATTTTTATTTTTATTTATACAATTTGGCAAATTAACAGGTAAACAACTTTCAAATTATAGGGTTTCACACGATATAGGGTATATTATTAGGCACAGGTATGTTAACGTCAACAGCCCAAGGCGATCTAGTTATAGGTACCTTGACATTAATAATATCAGTATTTCGGTAATAATTTAACTTGCCGTTTTGTATCCAATAAAAAAAATAGAAATATATTATAACCGTTATTGCAACCGTTATTACAAACAATATTGTTACGTTCACTTTCATTAGTTGACATAAGTTAAATATGTATATTGTGAAAAACGTCTCCTTATAACATTCGTGACGTTAGACGTTAGGTCTGAATATTACAGGTTTCTTTGCGGCATTAACCATAGCACTATGGATATGTTTTGTAGACTTGGTCTTTGTCACAGATCGTTACCGATTTCTTAGCGCATATTATTTGTACTACTTTTGTTGTTTGATCATTCATTTCTATTGTTCTGTGCACTAGCGGAGGTCGGTAGTTTTGTGAATCGCGGTTAGTCCTCTTCCTTAAGGGGACATCTTTTTTTTATTGGCTGGACGCGTAGGAGTAAGTGCCTGTTCAATTGTTTTAAAAGTTTAAGTGGTTTCCTTACTAAATAACGTAGTGTTACGCTCCGATAGTTAAGGGAGTCACTGACTATGTGTTTGTGATTTTGGATAATTGACACATGCAGCTCTGCTGGATCAAATAACTTTTAAATGAAGGTAAGCTCCATCTTTTTTTATACCTCGTGCCCATGTTCAATTTGTTCCTTTTTCTGTGTTTTTTTAGAACTTGCATTAGTCCCTAGTGACGATTGAGGAGCATCTCACCTAGCCAACACGTTCGAGAAGTCGCTTAACATCTTTAGTGAGTTATATTTATATATAAATAGCTATATTCACTTAATCTCATAATTTTTACCTGCTAGTACGTAATCTAATCTCGTAGTCGTGTCTCGTAGTCGTGTCTCTCAGGGTTTCTTTTCCTTGCTTCACTTCTTGTCGTTTTGTTTCGTGACTTTTTCAAGTCTACCTCGCAGTTTTTCACCTGTACCCTGTACCCCTTGGGTCAATCATTTCAGCAGTGCACATTGTACCCTGGACTGTGTCTATCTGAACATCGAGATCTTACGTTTCATACGGAGCACCTTAGACTTAGACGTCGTGACCATATACCATTTACCTACTAGGAAAACCGCAAACTGGGTATATGATCGACACTTTGAAGCTTGGCCTTGCCCTCAGCTGTTGTGAAATCTAGAGGTTACTGAAATGTAGATTTGGATGCTGGAGAGTGCACCTTACTAGGATACCTACTTCCATAAACTTTCAGATAAGCGTAGATTAAGTATATTAAGGAGCCACACCTTTTTTTACGTAATTTCTTTTGTGTTGGTCTGAGCTCCATGTTCAATAATTTTGAACCCTATGCTACATTCAATTTTCCCCTTACATAACTTTAATATATACCTGAATGCGTTACCTTGGAAATATGTTTATATGTATTTACATTTAAGTAAGGCCGCAGGCCTTAATATTTAATATTATTTTGTGTGACATCAACGTAACCATGTCTAAATCGCCACCTTAGATTTTAGTATGATGTGTTTTTATAATTCGCCAAAATTACAACAGAATTCTGAGAGTAACCTCGATACCCAGTATAGTTGGGAACCATCTGATTTGGCTGCGTCCACGGGATTATAGTGCTTTCGTCTGATATGCAAACTAATGGCGGCGCTCAGTTGCGGGCGCAAATATCCTAATATAGGAAATAAAATAAAAAACAATAATGTTAACTCAGTTTAAGTTATAATATATCAAAAAGTGAATGTGGTTTTGTAAATGACGGCCTTTTAACCTTCGATTCAAAGAAAACAGGCGATTACCATGAAGACATGAATTCCACCGTTTTCGAGGATTGGTTCAAAGGAATTCTGGACAAATTACAACCCGGATCTGTTATAGTGATGGATAATGCTTCTTAACATTCTCGTAGAACAGAACAGCTGCCCATAACTGCATGTCGGAAAGGGCAAATTAGAGACTAGCTGGAAGAAAGAAATATTGAAGACAATGATTCACTACTTAAAGCTGAATTGTTGACACTGGCAAGGCAACATTTTCCAGCTTTCAAGAAATATGTAGTGGATGAAATGGGCAAAGCAAGAGGAATAGATGTAAATCGATTGCCTTCATATCACTTTGCACTAAACCCAATTGAGCTTATTTGGGCGCAAATAAAAGGGAAAGTTGCTAGAGAAAATACAACAGTTAAGTTATGTGAAAAAACTTCTCAGTGGTGCAATCAAAGAAGTAAATGCGGCCAACTGGATAAAATGTATTGACCATGTGAAGAAGATGGAATCAAGAATGTGGGATCTCTCGATATTATGATTTAATTTCTTTTATTTTAAATTATTATTGACTAAATTGAGCACTAAATTGTAGACGCAGCATGTAAAATTTTTTCAATATACACTCCCCGGCACAAAATGCCGTCACCCTAAAATTTTGCCCAATTTTGATGTTTTATAACTTTTTTTATTTTTCATCTGATTTTCATAAATTTTTTACCAGTCTGTAGATCAGTTCATTGTGTCTTTTTAATTATTGTAATAAGTCATATTTTTCGTCCAGGCAATATTATACAGGGGTAAATCAAAGTGTTGTTTTTTGTCGTAAACTCAAAACACCCTGTGGAAAAATTTTGTTTACAAACTGTTTGCTGCCATCTTAGACGTATTGTAAACATTTTGTTTTTTGATTCATCCCATTATCTCATTTCTTCTGCGAGCAGCAAAATTTTAAATGAAACGCTGATTTCAAGCTTATTTTTATTAACAAAAACATCCACTAGGTATATCACAAAATTAATTAACAAAGACAAATTTTAATAACGTGTATGTCCTCCTCTCGCAGCAATGACAGCTTGCATTCTTCGTGGCATCGAATTAATAAGATTACTTATTCTGTCTTGAGGAATAGCCTGATATTCTTCTGTCAGCGCCAGCCGTAAGTCTTGCAAGGTTAGTGGTTGCACAGGACGGCGACGGAGTGCTCTTTTAAGAACATCCCAAAGATGTTCGATTGGGTTGAGATCCGGGCTACATGCGGGCCAGTCCAATCTTGGAAGTCCAACCTCATCCAGATATTCGCTCACTACCCGTGCAACGTGAGGTCTAGCATTATCATGCATTAATGTAAATTGGTTCCCAATGAAAGGAGCAAATGGAACAACAATTTCTTGGAGGATTTCCTCAATGTTTCCCCGGTGGGCGGTTAGTGCTCCATTTTCAACAAATACAAGGTCAGTACGTGCATCGGTAGAAATACCCGCCCAAACCATGACTGAACTACCGTAATATTGCAGTCGCTCAGATATGGTGCAGTCTGCATATCTTTCATTTCTACGTCTGTATACCCGTTCACGACCATCCGGCGACCTTAAACAAACCCTGGATTCATCTGTGAATAGTACGTTTCCCCACTGTTCTACAGTCCAGTCAGCATGCGCTCTTGCAAATCTCAGTCGGTGTTGTCGATGCCGAGGAAGCAATTTTGGACATACTGCTAGCCTTCGTGAATGCAATCCTGCTTCTAACAATCTTCTACGTATCGTTCTTTCACTTACACTTACTCGACGTACCATTTGCAAGTCATTTTTTAGATACACAGCAGTAGCTCTTCGATCTCTTAAAGAACTCATAATGACAAAGTGATCATCAGCTTGAGTGGTCATTCTCCTTCTGCCAGAGCCTTGCCGCCTAATAAAGTTTCCCGTCTGTAGATACCTATTTCAAACATCACAAACTGTAGACCGCGCATTTCCCAGAGTACGGGAAACATAACTCTTATTGCGGCCATCCTCTATTAAGGCAACAATTCTACCTACGTCTGCTGTAGTTACCATGATGACAACACACTAAATTAACTGTACTGTCAAATATTCTGTCACAATAACCGCGTATTTAGCCAACGTCGATGTTTTTTAATTAAAAATGATAAAATTAACAGCGTTTCATTTAAAATTTTGCTGCTCGCAGAAGAAATGAGATAATGGGATGAATCAAAAAACAAAATGTTTACAATACGTCTAAGATGGCAGCAAACAGTTTGTGAACAACATTATTCGCTTCAATTTTTCCACAGGGTGTTTTGAGTTTACGACAAAAAACAACACTTTGATTTACCCCTGTATAATATTGCCTGGACGAAAAATATGACTTATTACAATAATTAAAAAGACACAATGAACTGATCTACAGACTGGTAAAAAATTTATGAAAATCAGATGAAAAATAAAAAAGTTATAAAACATCAAAATTGGGCAAAATTTTAGGGTGACGGAATTTTGTGCCGGGGAGTGTATTTTAAATACATTCAAAACTAAATAATTTTGTGGCTTAAAGTTTTGCACATATATGAGTATGACATAATAAGACATCTTTTGAAGTTACTTCACCTTGGTTGCGCATGATGATACGCCACTGAGCTGTAAAGCCAGTAAATCGCCGGCTTCTTCATGCAGGTGTCTTCTAAGTGAGCGAGAAGGTAAATGGGTTCTATTTACAAGAAATTGTGGCGGTATACAATTTTACACTAAATATCCTTTTGTATTGCATGGTGATGTGATTTACCGCTTTTGTAGTAATTGGTAGTTTTCTTTGTTTCCGCTTCGCGTCGCGAGGTTTTCTTTCGCAAGCGGCAATGCAGTACTTTGCGCTCTTAACACATAATAGTTATTTGTGTGTTAAGAGCGTGTATTCTTTCAAAAGCGGCAATGGAAGTTTGTGCTCTTAATACATAGAAAAAATTTTCTACAATCGCTTAATATAGTGTGTTCTTGTATGTATTTGACCTATGTTTATATATGAACCGATTTTTATAAGTTTTTTGTTAGCTACATTTCTCATGTGGCATTTTTGACGGACAAGCGCCTGCTAAGGACTTTATAATAAAGAAGCGAGCGGGAATTGACACTATTGCCGCTTTTAAGCGGCAAAGGATGACAATTATGTCATAATCGGAAAAGGCGTACTTTGCGTTGAGAATTGAAAGCGCAAAAGCCTACTATTGAGGCGATTGTAGAAAAATAACTATTTGTTGGACGTGGCGTTTAACGTCCATAATAAAACATTGAATAAGCATTAGGAGTTATAACTTAATTTTTGGTCTAAGTCTAAGTTGTCACTATAAGTGACAGTTTGTCAAATATTTTATTTACTTATTTTACTCTCTTTATATTCGACGTATATTCACCTGTTGAGTACCTATACATAAGGCTGACTACAGAAAAATGTTAAACTTCCAAGTAGCAACAGACAAAGATCGCCGTGAAGCAGCAGCCTTGGAAAAACGTAGAAAATCAGATGAAGAACGGAAGAAAAGGCTCTTCGATACCAGATGGAGGCTTATAGGTATCGACACAGAAATTCTCAAAAGACAAGTGGAGGAAAGAAAGCAAAGGGACTCGGAGCAGAAAAGGGTAGAGGAGATTTTCCAGAAGCAGCTGATCAAATCCGATGAGATTGCTATCGCAATGAACAGAAAAGAGAAGGAAGAGCGGATGAAATTACAGGCTGAGATTAACAATTACCGGAAGAACTTTCAGCGTCCAGAAGACAGGCGGGAGTATGATTTAAACGATCCTCACTATATCAGAAACCAACTTCCAGCTAGGATTTATGATGACGATCCAAGGCTGGGATGTTCATCAGCGCAGAAGTTTGAAGGAGAAGATCTACTGTACGAAGAACGGGCTCACGTACAACGTGACGAAATTAGGTCCTTCTTAGACCAACAGATGATGGAAAAAGAACGTGCTGAGAAGGAACAAAGAGACGCGGACGATGCATACAAGGCAGCGGTAATAGCTCGAGACCAGAGAGCCATAGATTTGGATAATATGGAAAAGGAATGCAAGAGAAAATTAGAAGAATCCCTAGTGAGATTCAATAAAGCACTCGCACAGGAAAAGGCCTGCGAAACGCAGAATAAAGAGAGGCAAAACACACAGGATAACATGGCTGAAATTTTTAATAATCTCACCAGTGATATGTTAACAGAGAATCCCGACGTTGCCCAGAGTAACTTAGGGCCAGGGAGGAAGATTGGATTCCTTTGCAAAGGTATGACCCCAGAACAAAGGGCAAGGGCAAGGGAGGATCAACTGGCCCAGATCGAAGAAATGAAACAGCGTAGATTAACGGAGGCTAGAATGAACAGAGAATTGGAGAACTACGCTAATGGGATCCAGAAGACCATCTACTTGATGGATCGGGAACTGGAAGCTAAGAAGAAAAAGCGAGAGAAAGAACTGGTTGAGGAAAATAAACAACTGGCCGAACAGCAAATTCAGCATAGGAGGTACTTGGATAAAATTGTATATTCCAACATGCCTACGGACGAATTTTATGCCCAGTTCAACAGAGATGCAAGATGAATGTAATTTTCAGATATTTCATACAAAATGTAAAATTTACCGTATATAGCTTTAGCGTAAATATGCAGAACAATTAAATGTCACGGTAATCATGATAATATAAATAATTGTCTCTCTTTTTCACGAGGCGACCTATACCTCATCTGACAAATGTGCAAAAGTCAAAATAGTCCGATGTCTGAAATAATTAAATACGCCAAAATACAATATAGTAGGGGTGTCCGACTCCATTAAGGAGACGCGCCGGTAGTGTTAACCAGTGACCACACTTCACGGCCGTGAAGTGAGCGGTCACTGGGTATTGTCCTCATGTGCCCTGAGTAGGCGGAGTGATCCAAGGATGACAACCTTCTGCATGCTACCCGTTAAGTGTTCTGCCACTTGACGGCAAGCTGGATTTGCTCGAGAACACATATCACCAAAACCACAAGCCTAATAGAATAACCTGGATGAAGCCTGCGGGGTTCGAAGTGAAGATCTTGATATTTAGTCCGCTTTTCCCCCTCTTTTAAAAAAAAGGGATGATTATTATTATTATCATTATTATTATTTCCATAATCATAAAAAATTAGCAACCAGATTGTAAGGGAGTATGTCTGTCACTGGGTATTCTGGTCTCAGATCACAAGTATGGGAAAATATAGGTACTCATCCGCAGTTTGAGTTTAGGCCAACTTTAAGAAGCACAGCTTTTCCGGTGCGATCTCTTTCTATATCTATTTGTGTTTACACATACCGCGGTCACTTGTCACCACAAATCCCTCAAGAAATTTACACTTAAGCCAAATCGTCTTCCGTTCCTTAACGTTAACATCCCAGATCTTAATTGCGATTTACGGCTGTCAACAAATATAAAAACGTCCGTTTGCGTAGCGCGCTGACGTCATAGTGGTAAGAGCCGAGTCAAGAATAACACGCGCGGCGTTGGGAAACGTATCAGTTCGATGACATGAGTGAGTTTTTGCACTTCTCCATGACACTTCTATTTACGAAACTAGGTCTACCCCGTTCACAATTCTCAGTATATTAACTTGCTGCATTCATAGACCTTATCTTTTATTAAGATAAATTGCTATGCGTTACCTTACAAAATAAGACATAATCAGTTCATATATTATTTTCTTTGATGTCAGAAGCGGATTAGCAACACTTCTCTCACATTTTCGCTCAGTTGGAATACCTGAGAAAATTCATCTTGGAAAGAGATAATACATTATCCTCTCTCACACATAGTACCAAAATAGAACCCGCAAACAATTTTCATGCACTATACGCTTTTGTTATTACAGGTATACATTAGGTATATGTATTCGCCAGTTACTTTAACTGTTTCTTTTCTTATGTAAATATCCTATAATCCTAAATTTTTTTTAAAGATCAGATAAAATAAAACAGAAAGAATATTATCAATATATTAAATGCAAACTGAATGATTTAGTTGAAAAGGGGATTATACAAAGATAATTAGACACATAAATGTAATACCAATGATAGTGACAGCTGAAATACCTAGAGTGACTCAAAAAAAGCTACATTATACAAAGATAATTAGACACATAAATGGAAAACCAACGATAGTGACAGCTGAAATACCTAGAGTGAACCAAAAAACTACTAAAACGAAAGCCAAAAACTGGTGAAAATAAAGAATATATTAAATTTAACCAGGACAAAGTTTACTAAATGCTCAAAGCATTTTATCAAATAAATTTAGTATTATATCCGAAGTGGCTTGCTTACACCCATGTTATAATATCCCGGTAAAAAACATTTAAGTTTGCAATAATTCGCAAGCAGCTGAAAATTGCGCGCGGCGTTGGGAAACGTATCAGTTCGATGACATGAGTGAGTTTTTGCACTTCTCCATGACACTTCTATTTACGAAACTAGGTCTACCCCAATCACAATTCTCAGTATATTAACTTGCTGCATTCATAGACCTTAGCTTTTATTAAGATAAATTGCTATGCGTTACCTTACAAAATAAGACATAATCAGTTCATATATTATTTTCTTTGATGTCAGAAGCGGATTAGCAACACTTCTCTCACATTTTCGCTCAGTTGGAATACCTGAGAAAATTCATCTTGGAAAGAGATAATACATTATCCTCTCTCACACATAGTACCAAAATAGAACCCGCAAACAATTTTCATGCACTATACGCTTTTGTTATTACAGGTATACATTAGGTATATGTATTCGCCAGTTACTTTAGCTGTTTCTTTTCTTATGTAAATATCCTATAATCCTAAAATTTTTTTAAAGATCAGATAAAATAAAACAGAAAGAATATTATCAATATATTAAATGCAAACTGAATGATTTAGTTGAAAAGGGGATTATACAAAGATAATTAGACACATAAATGTAATACCAATGATATTGACAGCTGAAATACCTAGAGTGACTCAAAAAAAGCTACATTATACAAAGATAATTAGACACATAAATGGAAAACCAACGATAGTGACAGCTGAAATACCTAGAGTGAACCAAAAAACTACTAAAACGAAAGCCAAAAACTGGTGAAAATAAAGAATATATTAAATTTAACCAGGACAAAGTTTACTAAATGCTCAAAGCATTTTATCAAATAAATTTAGTATTATATCCGAAGTGGCTTGCTTACACCCATGTTATAATATCCCGGTAAAAAACATTTAAGTTTGCAATAATTCGCAAGCAGCTGAAAATTAGTATAGGTCTTAAATA
Source organism: Tetropium fuscum (assembly GCA_964058915.1). Classification (NCBI taxonomy): domain Eukaryota; kingdom Metazoa; phylum Arthropoda; class Insecta; order Coleoptera; family Cerambycidae; genus Tetropium; species Tetropium fuscum. The sequence goes on from CAXKVY010002672.1 coordinate 13,636, forward strand.
CACCGTTAAAAACAATATATAAAAAATCCCCACCTATTCTACATCTGCAAAAAAATTATTCAAGGTCAACGGTCAAAAATATATTTCCTTTTTGCATTTTCTCGTAAACGGTTTTCTCGTAAAAGTAAAACGTAAAAATAGAGGACAAAATACTCCATGAGCTATTGTGATTTAGCGCTGCCTAAAATTGCGATATGACCACACTCCCTATAGGTTGCCTAAAAACTCAGATGGGGTGTTTTAGCGTTTTTGTGAAAAATTGTCTTTTTTTAATAAAACGCAATTGTAGAGAGCGCTAACTTTAAACGAAAAAACAGCTAAAAAGTCAGTGCGGCATCTTTCCGGCTCCCAATCAAACAGTATTAAGTCAACAAAAAACAAAAAACAAATGGACAGTTAAGTACAGGAAGCAGTGTTCTATCGAACCTGCGAACGGAACTGCGAATATTTTGTTTAGGAAAGAAGTTATAGCACGCGACAAAGGGGTAAATTTTAGTACAATTTTTTAATATATGCGATATTTCGGCGGTTATAATTTCATTAATTCTGACGCTAGGATGAACAAAACACAGTTGGAAAGCTCAATTCCTCCGGAACATTATGCTTTTTAAACAATCGCAATCAGAGCAATGGTTCAGCCTAAGACGCTCGGAATCTTCGAACGCAGCCAAAACTGGGTCCGCGTAACCTTGAGCGAAAAAGTGCTTCTCTACTCGGGCCTGCCATTCCAAACTATAAGTCCTAGATGTGTGCTACCGTGGAGTTTTCGGTAGAAAAACTCAAAATCTACTTTCATTAATAACAACATTTTGTTGTCAGACTAACGGTTTACGGTCCACAGGGCAATTTCACCCCTTTGAACGCCTGGGGTAGTTTGCGCTCCACTGGGAGAGGGTATCAAAGTTAGGACAATAAATCTGCCATAAAGAGGTATATATTTCCGAAGTTTTTTGGCCCGTAATTTTTCATATATTATTTGTAATAGTGTATAAGACCTGTACCAGTTTTCAGCTCTATGCGAATTTTTGCACTTACCACTTTTCTTGTTGATTTTGACTGAGGTTAAGTGTTAAGTGAAACCAGAACAATAGAGGATATACAGGATTTGAGCTAAATATACCTCACTATAGAACAATTGATAATTTTGGATCACTCGATTTTGACAATTCCGCCATATTATCTTGAGTGGCAAACAAAGTTATTTTTCTTTATAAGTATGTACTTATAAACGACATTTACGTAAATTGTCGTGAATAATAAAGTAAATTAACATCATTTTAACTCACAGCCCCTAAAACAATCCACAACGGTACACAATTCTGGTATTTCAATACTATTCCCACTTCCAAAATCTAAAAATCTACGTCAAAATTGACATATGCCCCTCAGACCTACGTCACGCCTAAATAATTCACAGGACTACGATATTTAACTCCCCCTCCCTTAATATGTAATTATGTTATTTTTTTAAATATCTAGGCGTGTTAAATTAAAATACAGCGTTGGTTTTCTTCTAGCACATCGATATTTAATTGATTTTCATGTAAACACAAAAATTAATGAATTTAAAATTAAATTTTTACTTAAAAAAATCAACCGTATTAGTTAACAATAATGATGAAGAGACTAATCACAACGACTTATTGTATCTTTTTCTACTTTCTTCAAAAGTCCTGTTCACTCTTTTTCTCTTACGCTCTTTACCCGGTTCATCTCTCGTCAACATCTAGCAGTAGTCTGCCATCATCGGTACGTCCAACCTTAATATCTTGGAAACGCGCACCTTGTTCTTCACTTAGGGCATGCATCAAGATTCATGGACTCAGGAAAGAAGTCAATATGAGAATGCAGAAAATGTAACTTTATACTTGCTGAGCATATTATTCACTACATTTTCATAATCTTGGCCTTTTTTGTTTCCTAAAAATGTTGTCACCACCTCTGTAAATGAATTGCAAGTGTTCTTTTCGGTTCTATTCATGATATTTTCAGTCAACGTCTTCCATTAACTTCCTTATGTCAGGGCCAATAAAAATGCCTAGTTGTAAGTCTAGTAAGTCTAGTTTGAACCGTTGAAGATAAAAATTGCCTATTGCATGTACAATACGCGCAAATTCTTGAATTATTGAATACATTGAATACATTGTGATAACTCACTGTAAACCGTGAGTTATCAGTTGTTTAATCTTTATTAGCATACTCGAAATCAGTAAAAGAAAACAAAAAAGAACATTTACGTGATGGAATTTTTCTATCATATTTTTCGTAGCTAAATCTACTCAACTTGCTAATGCGCTTTTTAACGAATTTAATTTTAATTTAGCAATTTATCGAGGTTAAAATATCTGGACAGCTGTGGAATATGGGTGCAGTAGGTGTATATCATTCGCCTAGTTCAAGTGATGCCATTTTTTTGGAGTGATAGATGAAATATTAGATACATATTTTAGTAATAAGAAATGTTTACTAATAGGAGACATAAATATAGATTATAGGAGTGATAATTTTTATACTAAAAACCTGAAACATATATTTAATATGCATAGGGTTAATCAAATTGTTGATGAGTATACTAAAGTAACGAATAGCAAAACTTTAGTATATTATGTGATTATCAACAGCAAAAATGCTTTAGCTTTTGTACATGCTTGTCAATGATATCAGATCATTCCGTGTTATCTATAAATCCTTTCAATTGTACTATAGATGAAAATGAAAAATACATTCTTGTAAAAAATTTTAATGAAACTAATATGTTAAGTAATAAATTGAATCTTTTATTACTTACCGATTTAAGAATTTTTACTTGATTTTAAGTGCTTTAATACAATTTTGAGGCACTCTTCTCAAAATTGGCTCTGGCTTTGATTACAATGGTGATTTAACAAAAACTGTTGATTTAAATCATGATTACATTGTGATCTAAATTAATTTTATTGGTTTAAATCGCTTTATAATATCAAAATTTAAAACCTATACAACTTATATAATCAAGTTGTTGTCAAAGATCGCAGAGATAAAGTGAGTATATTCAGCAAGTGTAAACTACAGATATAATTAACGCGAACACTGATATATTGTCCAGAAGAAACCGAAATTCGTAATTGAATGTCACGTTTGATGCTGAAAGTATTTATAATAAATGGGAAATATAGCGCTATATCATACTTGTTATATCAGGAGACAAGGATAATCAAAATGAGGACTCGTGACATCCAGATCTATTAGTGTGTTGACTCGATTAGAGCAGATGTATCATCCTGCATGAAATGAAATGTAGATGAATTAAGCTGTACAATAATAATCTCAGGGTTAAAATCTGGATGATATAACGATTATATTAATACGAAATAAATGCGGCCCATCACTTTTTACAATTAGTCAATGCTTTCGAAATGTATTTTTGTATCATATTGATTAACTGGCAGTTAGGGATTTAGATATATCTACTAATATTTGTCAAATTAAACGCATCAAGAACACTCAAATAATATTTCGAATAGTTATTCATATATCCTTTTATTCTTTCGTCTTCGCTACTAGAACTACTAACTTCTCTCCTGGTAGGCTTCACTTATTTTCTTCGGTAAATGTTTCTTTCTTTTATGTTCATCTTCAAACGCTTTGTTTCTTGATGGCACCTTCCTAAGCTCTTCTCTAAGGGCCTCTTTGATAGGAGTTATTATCAATATGGCTATACGGCGTTGCTTTCTGCCTAGTCTCGGACGTTTCAGGAGTGACTTCCCCCAAGTCTTTAGGTGAACGTATCAAGGTTTTAGAGCAACATTCTTCTAGTTCCTGGTTTAGGTTCAGTTTCGATAGATTTTTGCCAAGTTCCTGAAGTCTCGGGCGGAAAATCTTCGTGAATATTTTTGTAAGCACCTGATTATCCTGACCTCGATATAACCTTTTTGATATGGTCTCCTATTTTCGTTTATTGCCCTCTGCATATGGACGATCTGTCGATGAGATGGTAAAAGTCTTCTTCTGGAATTATATCCTTAACAAAAGGATAAATTACCTGAAAACGTGCCGTGATATTTTTAGGTATGTATTTTTAGGTAGATATTGCCAGCGGTCATGAAGTTGAAACGATATTTGGAATGTCACATAGTCATAATGTCAGTATATATTATAGCTGGAAATATATTTCACAGGTAATGGTGTTTTTTTTATAAACATAAGATAAACATTAAAAACGTTTGCCGCCTGAGACAAATTAATTGAACCTAACCGAATTAATTAACCTACAAAAGCTTTTATTAAAGATTTGAATGTAACAGCTGAATATACTTCTTTTCAATTTTTCTCTCTAAAAACTGTAGAATAATAGACAGTAGATTTTAAGCTGTAAAATAAAATAAATATTTATATTATGGGTAGTGAATAGAACCAGTCGTTTTTAAAATTTCCCGTCATTACATTAGTTCTGACTATAGTCGCAAGGCGAGGTAAACTGTCGCGGAATTTGTAACAGGGAGGTGAATGCCGAATGCTGCCTCAATGGAAGACCATAATCTCGAAAAAAGAATTGACATGGATGATCCAGAAACAACCTCTATTGATTATTCCGAATATTTTCCACCAGTTCAGTGGTAAAATGAAGAATAAATCAAGGATGGGTAAGAAGCAAATGTCAAAACTGAGTCAGCAATGTCAAAACTGAGTTAGTTTAGCAAACGTAATTTTTGTAGGTACTGATAATTATTACTAAGTTAATAATGAATAATCTAAATAAATAATACATTTTGTTCACTGAAATATACTATTTTCATACCCCAACTCTATAAAAAATGTAAAAATTAGAAGATAACGCACAATTTTTTAAGTGAAAACTTCTTTAGACTCGCTCTGCACTTTTATTTTTGTGGGTGTTGAATAAGACAGGGCCGTCACGAATCACGCGCTACGCATCACGCGTCACGCATCACGCTGTTAAAGCGCGCTTTTAAAGGATTTCAAAGACTCTTATTGTGGTAGAAACAGTGTATACAACTTCCTTCGTCAGTGCGGCATCGAGTACACGCCCAAAACCCCGGCAAATCCGTAAAATAAAGCAAATTCAAAAATTTTTGACGTACATGTCACTTTCTGACACGGGTCCTACAAAAAATGCACACAGGCCCCGAAAACAGCACCAAAATTGAAGATGTGTGCGAACTTGCAACGAAGAGACGTATCACTGAGCAAGGTAGGTCCTTCACACATCCTTCAACAACCCAGAAACCAAACATCACAGCTACAAAATCCGCTGCGGAAATAAAAACGCAAAACAAGTTCCAAAGCCTAAACACGGCAGGCAAAACCAACGATAACCAAATACCTGAGACCTCCACCGGCCAAACTAGCAAAGATACGGAGCCCGAGGAAGGAGAAATCGAGCCAAAAGAAGTCAAACCGCCCCCAATCATTGTTCATGGTACCTTAGACAACCACAAGCGGATGACCGAATTCTTAAAAATTAAGCTGAAATGCAAATTCCACTGGAAACAAGCAATCAATATGACCATTTTATATACTTAAAGACTGAAGAAGACTGGCACACATCCATGGAAACTTTTAAGCAAGGCAAGTGCTAGATTGCCTTGCTTAACATATAGAACAAGGCTACCAGTTGAAAACAGCAATATACAAGATGAGCGGTACAGAATACGACAGTTATATGGTAGTAACCGACAATACTGTAACACATCTACAAAAAACAGTAAAGATGATCAAGTACAATGCCGTCCGATGGGAGCGCCATATAAATAACAAAATCATTATCCAGGGCAGGACGGTTACAGTATATATTTTAAAATTCGAAAATTAGAAGTTTTCACTTCTATCGTGTGGTCACAAGCAAATTTTACAAACCTACATCCAAATTTTTTTAAATCATTACATGCACTATAATATCCACACAAAATTTTTACCGGAGTTTCAATGCCCGATTACGTCCAAACTATTAGCGTTATCGATAAACTTTATATTACATTTTTTGTAGAGAATTGTTCTTTCTTCTTCATAAGTGCCCTTAATAGCCGTAGGATCGCTGGGAACGATGATATTGGCAAAAAAACCAAAAAAGGTACTTTTTTGAGACGCTTTTCCGCTGTCAAAAGGTGTGCATACGCCGAAATCTTTGTGACTTTTCACAGATCGTTTGAGAAGCTGAAAGGCAAATGTACACCAATTAACAGCTTACTATAAATTTTTCACTATTAACTATCTCTCACTATAAAAGTGAAATGCTAAACATCCCGGATTATAAATAAAACGTGTCTGAATTATGTTATATCTGAAACGTGTTATATTCTTCTTGAACGTGTTATATTGTTATCATGGGAAAATTATTTTTTGTTGCAAAGTCGTTTGGTGACATTACTTTTAACCAGGTTGATCGCTGAAAGGGAAGAATACAAAGCCCATTCGACAAACAGATCAATCAAACAGTGTTTATGCGTATTTTATTATAAGAAATAAAGTGCCCGATTTAAGAGCGTAATTATAATGATATTTATTTATTCAATGTACAGCATTTTTACAACTGTTTTATTTCCCAGTATACGCATAAAACCCGGTTTATTTTCTGGCTGTGTGATGATATTAAACAGGCGGCGCCGCCCACTATTCTCCCGACACCTGTAACTACTAAAATCACTGATGTGTAGTTTACTGTCAATTTAATTATTTGCGAAAACATAAATAATATGAATGTACATTGGTAAAATTAAAATATCCGGAACGATTGCAAATTGAGTACATGTGGATTTTTATAGTGGCACTTGTGTACACCATACAAATTAATTAATGATGTAACGCAATGTTAGGGAATTGGAGAACTGAAGGTTAGGAAATTGGAGTTTTATCCACACTTATGAAGCATAGGTATAAAGTACCACTCTATCCACTAGTGAAATTATGAAAAATACAATCTTAAATCAATTACATTTTATTTATTTTTTATTAACATCCATAACATTTTCCTTCTTTGTTTTATCATATTTCACTTCGTTTCCATTAATAAGAAGCTTGTAGTTGTCATCGGTTTCAGAACGCATAGTACTTGTCGAAGTTTTTGAATAATCTGTAGAAACAATGGATGTCTCCTCTTGTAAGGAACGACTAGTACCAGGAGTACCTTGGATTTTCCTTGCGATATCAAGCTTATTAGATATAGAATCCTCGATATAACTTTCTGCTATAGCGAAACTTCTCCACCCACCATCTCGTTTCCAGCGAACTTTCCAGCGGTCTTCAGCATCGAGTACTTCAACCACATGGATGAAATTGCATACCTCTTCAACTTTAAGAAACACGACAGCAGAACTTCCTCATTTATGGTCATTACCCCCAGTTTTTCTTTCCATTCATTAAATTCGGAAAATACTTTTTCATAATGTTCCCTGGTCTTAGGCAATAGTTGGAGAGTTGCATCTTCGGCTTCCTGAAGGATTCTCTCAGGAACAAAATCGCTTTCTTGCATTTTTCACCAATTTCAGAAATTTTTACAAATAATGAAAACGATGAACAATCGAAACTAAATAGCAAACATTCAACACCTTCCAAGTATTTTTTAATTCATTTCAATACTATTTGACATTACAGTCGCTGTCAGTGAGAAATGTCAAATAATTTTTTGATTAAATCTGATTATAAATGACTGTGATTATGGATAAAACGTTGCATAACATTCACTTTATTGTATAAGTGTTTTAGATAGCGTTTTATCCACTCAAGAAAATTAAACTCTCGATCTTCATTCTTGAGTTTAAACTTTCTTGCGTGGATAAAACGCTATCTAAAACACTTATACAATAAATAACTATAATTCTAATCTAATTGTTTAATAGCATATTATGCAACGACCATTTAATAATGGCTAATAAGATGCGAGCATGAGAATTATTACTTATTTAAATCTTCCAGATCCTAAATTGTATACAGGACACTGCTTTCGCCTCAGTGGTTTTGCTACAATTTTGATTGGTGATATAACTTCAATGAAACGCCACGGTGGATGGAAATCCACATCAATGGCCAAAAACTAAATTAACGAATCGACTCATAATAAACAATATTCCATCAACAACAACAATGTCGACTATCAATATTGTAACAAAACTGCCAGTAGTGCAGATACATTTTAATAAGTCTACCATCTAAATGCAACAAAAATAAAAAATAGTAACTCTTATTTGTTAAACCTTGATTTGATTTTCTGACATTTCTGTGTTCTATTTATAATAGTTTCCATAATATTTCCTAAATTGTAATTTATAAATAAAAAAATTCAGAAATAAAGTGTTAATTTTTGAATGAAACTACTGGCTCATGATAAGACAAAGGATGAACTGACAATTCCTTTCCGACCAGATTCTTCAATTCGGTGTGACCTATGAGAAGAAGTTCGTGGACAGCTAGAAGGATAAAGCAGGTTCATCAGATGCTGATGTATCGAGTCTTCCAAGTACCCAGGAGGAGGCATACACGAAGATCAAAAACACCCGATACTGATGTTATGGTGGTTTTACTACTAAGACGATATGCCTAACTTACACCAGAGTTTGGAGTTCTCCTTGGTCATGGTATGAAAAGGTTTGTACAGATAGCTTCAATTTACAAAGCACTGGGGCCACTAAAGGCCTCTTCACAACCCAAAATTACACGCACTTTCAGGAGCAGATGTAACAGGATCATTTGCCAACAAAGGGAAAATAGAATGGTGGAAGGCATTTAATTTCGTAAGTGATGAGGTATTAGAAGCTTTGGCCAGATGGGGATTACTCTTTATCTCACTGAAGATGTCAGAACTAGCTTGGAAGGATTTGTTTGCCAGCTATATATCCCCAAAACTACACTGACTGATATAGGAGCTGTAAGATGGTTGTTGTTTAAAGACAATGTCGAGACGAGAACCTCCCTCCAACAAAATCTGCTTTGACCCAGCTTTGTTAAGTGCTCATCTTCAGTCTTTTGAGTGGAATTAGGACCTTATTCAGCATCCCAATAACCCCTCACCTACAGACTTCAGGTGGAACAAAGTAGGGAGTACCTACGAGCCATTTGCATGTACCATGCCCTGTGCTTCAGAGCTCTTATTGGAACATTGCTGCTACTCATGGTCTGAAAGGCGTTGCTCTCCTCCATGTAGATATCAGTCGAATGGATTAAGATGTACTGAGATGTGTATATGTGACGGTTATCCTGACTGATGTGATAATATGGGAGAGTTCGAAGGTGATGAAGAATATTTAAGGTTAAGTGATATTTGTACTGACAGCGATTATGACTAATTAAAAATAACTCTCTTTTTGTTTAATTCGACTCAATTATTATTTTTTGGTTTTCTATGTCTGTACTGTAGAAAAATTTCCACTGTTGTCTTTATTGCTACCATTGTTAATAGATGACTTGAGTGGGATTATTCGTGGGATAAGAGTGGGATAAGAAATTCGTAATAACCTTTTTTATGTAGAATTAAATTATAAACATTTTTGTTTAATTTTTTTACTTTGTTACTTACTTTTATTACTTAGATAAAGGGAAAAAGTGATTGCGACGGCGAGGTTTTTGTTTCTGAAGGGTAGTACCCAACGCACCATTTTTGAGAGTACCACCATCAAAATTATGTTTGTCCATGGTCAAACGAAGAGATTGAGACCACCCCCACATTTGAATTATTAAGGAACCCACCGATTTGACAGCATTTGACAGCAGACTATTCACTATCACACATGTTCACTTATTTTAATTGCACGAAGCACAAAACTTGAAAATTTGCTAAATAAACAGTAATTTTTTAACCAGACTTTCTAACAGACTTATTAACAGCCTTTCAAGTTAAATTTTAAATTTAAATGAAAATTTATATATTTAGATCAGATTTTCAAGGCAAAAGTCGATATTGACAGAATATTGATGTATGTCGCATTTCTATTGGTTATAAACTTGTATATTAATAGAAAATTTGTACCTTAATGAATCTCTTTAAAATATAGATAGAGAATGACCAATAGACGAATTAAAATATGGGAGAAAATTTATTATCTAAAAAATGCAGAATTTACGTTTTACTAAGAGATTAGATCCCTTACTCCAGAAGAGAAAGTTTAAAGTAATTTGCTCGTATATAAAATGGATGGGTGACCTTATTTATATGTTCGGTCCCTCGGAAGCCGCAGTTCTACCCCTGGGCATTTCGCACAGAAATGGATAAAGACAGTAGTGTAGATACAAAAGGAAAGTGCCTGGGGAGTCCCCGAAATACACATCTTCTCAACGATACCAGTTCTCCCTGGACTCTAATATTATTCGATTTGATGGTAAAGCGCGCACTCGACAACGGAGTTAGTCCTCCGATGCATCTCACTTCTCACTGAGGAATCGTAGCAAGCGAACAATATAAGCACATATTATTACGATGTCCTGTCAACTACATACGTCACTACGTCAAACTTATTGGCTTATATCTCTCTGACGGTGTAGAATAAGTAGTACCGATATATCAAGGCAATCTCATGACTCAATATCCTCTGGAGCAGGGCAACATCAGTCTCTGATCTATTAGTCTAAGAGCCAGTGACATTTTTCAGTGATGATTTAGTTAATGCCTATTTTTTGAGAGAATGTTGTGTGGGGCCAGTTATAAGTGCCATCCGTGAGGATAACCCTGATAGCAGTTCCGGACGGAGGCAATAAGTAAATCGGCCACGAGAAATCGCTGGAAATGATTTTCAAGTACGAAAACTTGCCGCTAGAGGGCGCAATTATTATGGGCAATCTAGAGACCCTTTAATGAGAGTCTGGCCAAGGCGTTGCCACTTTCTGATTGGTGCCGCCATTTTAGTTCAGAATTGAGTGAGTCACTCAGATTTTGCCATTTGTAGGTTGTTTATATTCGCAAAATTGTGACATGCAAAGTAAATCTACCATTCTTCATTGTGAAAAAGGTGAGCTTCAAATATTTGTGCATATGTAGAAATAGAATATTGAATAGGCAAGTTGTGATTAAAAATTCAGGTTGTGACGATTGTTGTGTTATTGGCTTTGTGTCTAAAGAAAAATGAACTCAAAACGTTATTTCTAGGAGGTAATAGGACTTAATGACATAATATGACGGGATGTTGTGTACCTGAGTGTCACAATTCTACTATGAGGGGGCTTGGATGAGCGCATTTCCCCATGATCCAAATAGGAGAAGAGAATGATCAATAAAGATTGGTAGGGAAAATTAGTGGACACCTAAAGACAGTTGAATTTAATAATTTATCATATATTTTTATATTTATCGGGTCATAATTTAAACTAAATTAATTAATAGATTTATAGTGTTTAGATTAAAAGTGAACTGTAAAAAAAATACAAAAAATAACCGCCAAGGATAGTAAAAGTATGGCTATGCATAGTGTTGTGAAATAATATCTTTTTATTCTTGTATTCTGCTCTGATTAATAAATTGTTTGATAATAATTATTGTAGAGTTTTCATCCCATTCTTATTATTCATGAAAATACATATTTTACTGGTAAGTTAGTAGAAGCAGTACTACTCATTTTTTTAAACCGTTTATTTTATACCGCATATCCACATCCGCGTGTATTGGTGCGAATGTTTGCAGTAAAATCATTTCTAAATTTTTTGAATTTGGCGCCACGAATTGTGATATAAAATGGCTGCCTTGGCCAGACTCTCATTGAAGGGTCTCTAGGGCAATGAGAAAACGGGATTATTCCCAAAAAATATGCACGTTAAGAGGTATTTTAAATATTGCTATTCAAATATTGTATTTTATTTGTATAGCGTATTTTGCTCTGTCTAATAAAATAAAGTGGTGGGGGAAGGTTATAGTTGCTTTCCTTAAAGTAAGGATATCTTCGGTTTGGGTTAACAGAATCAAACAAACGTTTAAAAGCGCAATTCCTCCTTAATAATCTGAACTGTCTCAATAGGTTTTGCCGTGGTAGCTAGAGGGCACTGTTTGACAACGTAGTGTTGTTGCGCGTTTGCATAAAAATTTTAAACAGCAGGCTATATCTCTTTTTACATAGTTAAATAGAGCACAAAATTTCCAAAACTCGCAAACAAAACAAAAGCCCAAACCGCAACTTTATTATCTTCTCTCTGACGGGAGGTATTAAGACAACAAATAAGGTTGTAACCCGCTAGGCCTATCATAGTCTAATTAAAAACTATACCAGTAGGCTACGAAACAAAAAGAGGTAAATATGGACGTCAAAATATTAAAACGTTTTATAAAATATTAATAGTTATTTAACGAACTAGTGTATTAATGACAGCGATTAATAATCGAGATATTTCATATTTAGATATTCAGATATTTAATCGTAGTGTTAATTAACGAGATTATTAATCGCGTTTTAATATATGAGTTAGTTACAACATGAGTTTGACAATATGAGTTTTTCCGTCGACTGTACTTTGAATAAAGTTGGGAAAATCTTATTTTAAATTTTTATTTAAGAAAACTAAGTACAAATTCAATTATTCAATAATTATTATAAGTATCACAAATCTGACTTGTGTTTGTGAATATTTATATTTAGGTACGTTAGAAACAGTGCAGTTATTAAAATTGAAGGAAGGCACAGATAAATGATCAATTTTATGATATTCTGAATTAAAGTTTATGTCGTTATCTTGGATGATTGTTTCGGCGCTGGTAGTATGAGGTGTTTTGACAATTTCATAGAAGATTTTTTTAGCTACCTATGTCAACTATATTTTGTACTGAATTTTCAATATATCCTTCTGCAACAGCAGTGGATTTCCAACCACCCAGTCGTTTAATGGTTGAAAAGTCTGCAACACTATCAGAAACTATGGAGGCAAAAGAAGACGTTTTACAAAACTACATTTCAAATATTAAGCGTGACATTACATTACTGACAGTGACAGGTTGATGACAAGGCGTCTTGATTTGAAAATTTACATTCGTGCTTATGTTTCACTAAAATCGTTTATTAATAGAAAATCATGCATTAATAAACGATTTTGTATACATTAATTAACCTCGTAAATACACGGTCGACGGAAAAACATGTTAATGTCATTTAGTTGCTATTTATCGGATGTGCCACTTGGAATTCGACAACAAATGCTATTTCAGCATGATGGTTGTCCAGCTCATTTGGCTGTGAATGTGCGAGACGCCTTAGATACTTAGATCTTGGTAGATGGATAGGACGGAGCAGCATAGTTCCATGGCCGGCTATGTCACCGGATTTAACATGCCTGGATTTTTATTTATGGGGTCGAGTAAAAGTAGTTTTTTCAACCAGACCTAACTACAAGGGATAATATGATTACACGAATATGGGAGTGTCTACAAAATATTTCAGTGGCAGAAGTAGAGACTGCAGTTGGTTCCACATAGGAAAGAATGCTTAAAGTGCATATCATTTTCTATGCACTTGGACGATAGTTTGAAGATTTAGGACGCCATTGATTACGTTGGGGTAAAATTCCATATATCCGGCTCCATAAATGTTTTTTCGATCGTTTGATCATTACAGGTCCCGGACGCATATTTACAGATGCTAGCGTGTGTTGACACCGGGGTGTTGAAATCGGTGAGGTTTTGGCAAAACAGTACCTTTACAGATGCTAGCAGATTTGGACACTACAGTGTTAAAACCAGTGACCTTTCGTAGTGGATATACATTTACAGATGCTAACGGTTGTTGACACTAATTTTAAATGCGGCATAGCGGTTGTCGCGTCGCTGTTGCTGTTGCGATTGGTTTTTTAACAACAATACTTTTTTCAGATCTAATCATTTTGGTGACCGCACAAAGGAAAGCATGATCGAGGTAATTAAAAATAAAAAAGCATATTATACTGAAAATAACGTGACAGTGACTATAAAAGAAGAACCATTTATTGTATGCATCTTAACACCCCTTATGAAAAGAGCACATCAAGAAATATTCAGTTCTGAAATAATTTTTGTAGACTCCACAGGTTCTTGCGATCAAGTAAGACCCTGCATAACATTTATTTTTGGAGCATCCAAAATAGGTGCTGTACCTCTTGGTTGTGTCATTCATCAATCTCAAAGTGAAGAATGTTATAAAGAAGCCTTTGCTCCTTCGCTTAAGGAGCATATTTTTGGATTTTGGGAACGGAAGACCGAATGGTGCTTATGCTACAGGTCATCTCACTTAACGCGAGGACACAATACTAATAATATGGTAGAAGTATCAATTAGAATATTCAAAGATAATGTTTTACAACGATGTAAAGCATTTAATGCACTATCTACCATTGACTTTGTGTCCAATCAGCTAGAGCAGCATTATGTACATTATGTAAGGCGTACACGAAAATATGCTCTCAGCCGTGTCACAAAACCCGAATTGTTGCATAATAAATTTTGTTTAAAAGCAAAGGACTTACATGTAAGAAAACTAAGTGATAATATTTACAATGTCACTTCCTCCAATAAATTTTATGTATACGTAGTTCATACTGATATTGAAATGTGTGACTGGCCACAAGGACAAGGAGGCGCATTCTGTAAGCACCTGTGTTCAGTTGAAATGAAGGAACACATATATTTAAAAAATTGCCCTAAACTAAGTTTTGCTGATAGAATTTCACTGGCGAAACTGGCAGAAGGGCCAGACATTGACGAGTCCTTTTTTAAAACCATGACCGATTTAACTAACATAGATAACAATATAAATACGTCTGAACAACCAATTACATCCAACGAAAGCTTCTTTGATACAAAAATGAATTTTTCTGTTGAACATTTTGCAAAAGGTCCTTCAGAATGAAAATTGTGAAGAAGAACTGAATACATTTGAAAACAACATAGAAAACATAAGGCACATAATTACTTCCAATCATATGACAGTCATATGAGGCAGTCGTCATATGAGGAAAATGCTGGGACTATTTAACAATAAGCTAAACCAAATTAAAAATCCTTCAGATTTTTTTGATTTTTGTACGTCAGTTAATAAACAGCCCCTATCCAGAGGCAGAAAAATTAAGGTTCAACCTACTGCCATTAGCAGACGAAAACGTCGTGAAGGATTGTCTTGCGGATCTCGTAGGATTCAATCTGGACGACCGTCCAAAACAGAGATAGCAAAAGGAAAAAAAGAACTAGAAACCTGATGAGAAACATCACTCAGAACCAACCTAACGCTAAAGGGCATGGATCTACTCATTAACCTAATATTATTGTTTTTTTACTTTGTTCATGTGCCTTAATAAAAAAAAATTCAATTCGTAAATAATTTTTTTAATATCCTAACAACTTTTATTGCTTATTAATACCTGCATCACTTATTTTTTTATATACAATATTTTTTCGCAGTAACCTATCTAATTATTTAAAAATCAGTGTCAACAACCGTTCAGCATCTGTAAATGTATATCCACTACGAAAGCTCACTGGTTTTAACACTGTAGTGTCCAAATCTGCTAACATCTGTAAATGTACTGTTTTTCCAAAACCTCACACATTTCAACACCCTGGTGTCAACACACGCTAGCATCTGTAAATATGCGTCCCGGACATATAACAACATTTTTGGTCTCTTAATATGTCCCATTAGTGAGAAGATTTAAATATTTTACGCAAACGCGGAATAGCTGTTATGATGTCAAACGACGCCCTCTAGCTACCACGGTAAAATCTATTGTGACAAAGTTTATATTTCATATGAAGGGTACATGTCCCAAACGAGCTAAGTCGCCAAATGTTTATTTCGTACAAAACAGAGTTTAAATTTTAAAACTAGTTATTGATAAATTATTGATGGTTATTATGAATTCTGTTGATTAGATTAGTTACTTAGGTAATTAAAAAGAAACACACACAAGAAATTAAACTTATATTGTCATATACAAAATAGAACATAAGCATTAATTGGTCAAACCACCAAACATTATTGGCCTAAGGGGCCAAGTCCAAAAAAAAAAACAAGTTAAAATGAAAAGTAGACAAAAGTTATTAATATAAAATACTTCTAATTCTTGGGCAGGTTATCAAATATTGTTTTGATTCGTCACCACAGAATCGTTTTAAATCTTGTAGGCATTTAAATTTTTTAGCCGGGATTGGTATCAAACCTAAAAATAATGTTGTTTAATAATAGTATTTCAAGACATATTTTTTTATACCTGAATAAGAATACGGAGGAAGTACAAATTCATTTTGTAATAGCACAGGTCCCTTTCGCTTACTGTCTTTTCCCTTCACTATTGCTGTTTCCCATGCTCCATTATAAGACTCCCGGTAATATATTAGTCTACGATGTTCTTGATGTATTTCTAATTCTCGAATTGGACGGGAACTGAAAGGACATTTCTTCAAATAATCTGTTTTAGTATTAAAAAAATTCGTCCATGCTCGAAAGTAGAATTGATCTACTTCCACAACGTCAAATGGCGATGGTTTTGCACGAGCATTTCGAAAAGTTTCAACCCAATCTGAAGGAATTTCGGCTCTTTGTTTGGAGTTTATAAGCCCATATTTTTATCCGGTTCCATGTAGGAATGCCCACGAATAGGGAAAGTAACTTTAACATAATCAAGTCTACGTGTATTGTGGACGATATAATGCAAAAAACGAAACATGGTGCAATTTTTATTTTGCCCCCCACACGAGTCGCAGAATATTTCAAGCGATCTTACTCGTAAATCGAGAAAATTCCATAAAAAGTCATTCAGCATAGAGCATACATCGTCGCTTTCCTTTTTGCCAAGTGTTTCCGGGTAAATGTAAAACACACTTTTTGCTGTAGATAGAATGTGGATATTGAAGGCATAGACATTCAGCTGGCTCTTATAGTAAACATCGTTTGTTGTTATGTTTGGGACACTGAGATTTTTTCCAAAATCGAGACAAATAGCTTCGTGAGTCACAGAGGTTCGACTTCTTTTCTTCGCAGCCCTTTTTCTACTGTAAAATACCTCAGCTTTTATTTTATGTACATCATTTTGTATTGTAAGCGGGCGTATTTCTGTTTGTGTAAGATCAATTTTTAAAACATCAGACTGAAGAGATTTAATTTTATAAGAAACTCATAGCAGGAACTACATGTATCGGCCCTGGGATATCCAAATGCTATGTTAAATTTTGTATTAAAGACTGTTCTGTACGACTCGTAAGATACTTTCATAGAAGGGTTCAACTCGCCAAACATTTTGAATATCTTTTTTATGTTTAAGCCTTCAGGTAAGTATAATTTTTTACTATCATTCACACTGTAGTGGCTTTTTCTGCCTTTAAATGACTTTATATGTTCGTATATTGCTGCAAGAACGTGGAAATCAAATTTTCTAGGATGGTTTTTTTTTCTCCCCTGTTATCTTTAGGAGCGACTCCAGTCATTTTTAGTGAATTTTGTAGTATTTCTAATTTCTTTTTCTTTATTCTATGAATAGACATAAAAGCTTGTCTACAAATATTTATTTCTTTTAAACTATTATCAGTTGTAACAGTCATAATTTCAGCACCCTGTATGCACTTACCTATATATATTAATTACCTTTGTCACGCCGGTAAATACCCTCAAGGCCACTGTATTTGGTTTTAGCATATTTTACAGCTATTAATTTAAGGAGTGGTATTTATTCACACAGACAGACTAAGTACACAAATTATAACAATAAATAAGAGAGAGGGTTGTTTGAGAATTTACTTTATTAACAACTGCTTGAAGTAAGAAATAACATTTTATAATCAAATTCAAATCTAGTAATTTTAATTATTTCAATTTGGCTAATCAGATCAGTTTTATCAAGGAGACAAAAAGGAGTCCTTTTTTGGTGTATAATTGGAAGCCATGACAGGATAGTGAATTTTAACAGCTATTTTCTACATTATCTTGGCTCAAAGTGTAAGGAGGCCTAATAAGAGCTAAGGCCTCTCGTCTCTTACTGTTTGTCCTTACTTTCTTCACGCCAAAATTGACTCTAGTAACACTTGACACTGGTTTCATCTATTTTTGCTATTTCGAGCAGCTTGTTATAAAGTTTGAGGTCCATGAGGCGCAGCCTTTAGCTAGACCTGAAGAGAGCTGCGGTGGGTCAGATAAGCCTGTAAGCCACCTTTACCCTTCACAGAGTGTATCGGAGCCCCTCAAAGTTGGACATTGGATCGCTAGCAGTATTCTCTAGAGTGATATCCGAGAGCGGTCAAAGACGGTTTGTGTACTTAGTCCCAACTGTGAGTACCACTTTCTTTATTAATGATAGCGTTGTGGAGGACCCCTTTGTCTCACGTTATGGTCACGACACTTCCAGGACAAAGTGTATGGGTGGTGATAAAATCCTTGTAACTTTAGTCATACCTCTTACCGTAAGCTTTGCGTTTGTGATTATTTCATAATTTTTTGATTTTGTAAACTTAGGGACAGCTGTTCGTAAGGGCATTATACCTGTAAAAACTACAATTTAGATGGTGTGCCTCTAGCTTCTTTATTTGGTCATTTGTTGATCGGTGGCCTGATCACTACCTACTTTCCTAGGTATATTGTATTAATATTGTAGGTTTCATTATTACAAATAAGATCACCATTTATATTAGATTTCAACTTGTCGCTGTTGTACATTGCAAAAGAGCGCGACTTGTAGGCATTTGTAGGTTAATATTAGCGTCAAACTCATCTGTCACCAGAGATCTTCACACACTGTCTTGGTTGTTCCAAATTGTGATTTCGCTGTGTCACACAGTGCTGTGACACATTATTTGTCCGTGTTACATTTACCTTTATTTGTGTTTATACATATTTATATTTACAAATACCTTTATTCATATATCTCTATACCCATTTACATATTTTTACATTTATATATTATTATACTTGAATTCGGATACAGTGTGTTTTATTTGCACCTGCCACATATCTTGCCAGCTGTGTATTCATTTATCAATTTGGTTTTGCCGATTTCACTAAAATCGGATGGCGCCTGGGCTGGTTTACTTATGCGCAGAGAAGAATGAAATTGTCCGGAGTTTACTTTAAATACGAATTCCGAACTCACGACCGCTTCCGTAAAGACGAGCAGCCGGCCTCTGTGACATTGACTTGCCCCCTATTGGCGGTGTATGCGTAAATAAGAATTAGAATTTCACAGGCACTAAGCGCTTTTAGGACGTGTACAAGCCGCTGGCCACTTCTACGTTAAAATTGCTACAAGATGGCACCAGTAGATCTATTTGTGTAAAATTACGACTTTCTTTTGGACCTGTACCCTTCATATTATTAAGGAATAATATAATCTCTTTTAAACGAGCACCAGTTTGTTGGATTCCGTTAACCCGAACCAAGGTTATCCTTATTTTAAGGAAAGCAAGTTGACCCGCTTTATTTTATGATAGAGCAAAATACGCTATAGCATAAAAAAATACAATTTTCCAGTGATTACAATAGCAAAATACCTCTTCATGTGCATATTTTTGAAAAAAAATTCGTTTTCTCATTGGCCATAAGAATTGCGCCCTCTAGCTGTCAATTTCCAGCGATTTCTCTTGGCCGATTTACTTATTAGTATTTTTAGTTAGTTCCCAAAGTTAGTTACGATAAGTAGTTTCTGAGATACAGCCGGCGTCCATTCTCAGTTGGCCACCCTTGGTCTTTAAGACTGGCCAAAAAAGATTCCAAATAAAAGAACAAAATTATTTACATTGTTTTCTCTCTCATTTTATATCCACTCTTCGGTTACGTATTATCTTTTTTACCGTATGATTCACCACCTGTTTTCTTCCAACTATCAGTCGGCAAAATATATTCATCGCAAATGTAATATGTAAGATCTTTTATGGAATTATACGTATTTGCATCGAATTACAGTAAATTCGCAATCAGCGTTTGTAAAATTCCTCTGCTACATGTAAACTTACTATCATGATTGAAATTTTGCAGAAGATTACGGAAGTCTGTAAATTTACATAAAAACTACGGATATTTTACAGGATTTTGTAAATTTCAGGCTAGTCCATGTATATTTACACTATTATCAATGTAGATACACATCCATTTTTACAGTGTACCCTTCAAATCCTAATTTGCCTGGCCTATATATATATTCCAATATTTGATGGCCTATTTAATTTTGCACGTTTGCCTTACTAATCCAATTACTGTTACTAATGCAATACACAATTTATTTGAGAAATTTAAACAGTTTACAAGATCAATTCATTTTTAGGTACAATGGAGAAATATTTTACAGTTTCTACTTACGATAAAATAAATGTCTGCGTGTGATTTAGAAAAAATGTATTTGTTTTATGATAATAGTAAGACAGAAATAGCAGCAATTGCCGTATAAATATTCAGATATTCCGAATAATTGAAAAAAAAAATTCATGTGGGGCAGAGGCAGCGCTTATAATCACTACCGATGGCTTTGAAGTTATTAATGAAATTCTATTCTAATTATAAGTCTATTATAATAAAATTATAATCCGCAATTTTAAATCTATCAACCAATATATTTCAATCTGTGGGAAGGTGTGCGGTGGGTTCTAAGAAGAGCCAATAATTAGTCTAGTATGTGTATGAAAAATTGATCGATTTTACGCAAATATTTATTATAGATATTTAAAAGTTGTAAGTTATATGGAATTATTAGTAAATGATAACTACGTACAGACTAGGGCTGTCAATATGGTCCGGTTAACCGGTTAACCGACCATCAGAACGGGTTCAGACCGCGGTTTAAATAATCGTGTAACCGGTTAACCGATCAGCAACCGGTTAACCGGCTAGTGACCGGTTTGAGCAATTCGAATCCGACGAGTCGGCCAAACCGGACCGGTTATGGACCGGCTTAAACCAAACCGATCATGACCGGACAGGTTAGGTTTAGGCCGGTCCATAACTGCACAGTTCAACCGGTCAGGGTTCATGGTTTAATTGCGCAAGCGGTACTAACTATTGTAGTTCGTAATAGATTTAGATTTAGATTAATTAGATTTTTAATCAGGTCCTTATTCAGTCTGTAAAAACTCGTTGGAACAGCACTTTATATATGCTGGGTAGACTACTAAGACAACAAAAAATTGCAGTTAGTTCAGCATTGAATGACAGAGAAATTTACCTTTAGAGTTGGAACTAACAGAGAAGCAGTGGAGTCTTATTGATTAACTCGTTGTTGTATTGCGGCATTTTGAATCAGCAACTACATATATATCTGGCACTTATCCCACTGCTTCAATTACATTTCCAGTAATTGATTGGCTAATCAAGAATTTTGAAGAATTGAATCTTGAGAAATCAGGAAATGAAATCTTTTAAACACATCATAGAGACAGATTGATATGAAATCAAGATTTCCATAAGACATTCATAATGTTGGCTATCGCTACGAAGAAATAAAACCATTGGACAAAGCCACATTTTAGATCCACGGCATAAAAGAGCAGAAACGAAGATTGGTTTTATACGGAAAATTAAAGACAGACTGCAGACTGAATGGTCAGAGTTGATGGGTTTCGATGAAGAAATAGAAACCAAAAGCGAAAATGTACAATTAGATCTCTTATTTCCTGAAGAAACGATGGACAGCGCTCCATCAGAAATTGATAACTATTGGGCGAAATTCCTATAAGAAAACAGTGATATTATGATGTCGTGGAGTTCATACGCTGAAAGGTATCCTAAGCTATTTAAATTAGCAGAAAAATATACCTCCACTTCATCAGAGCGCGTATTTTCTACTGCCGCCAACATTGTCTCCCAAAAAAGAAATTGCCTGAGTGATAGCAATATTGAGATGATATTTTTTCTTACCAAAATAGAAAATACAAATAAAAACTTAAGTGTTATCTGTTCACCATTCTGGTGGTACCAGAATAGATAGTTTTAATTTTGATATTTTTTATTTTTTTTGTAGCAAAAGTACAAAAAATCTTTTTACTTATAGGTACTTACTATATCTGTTGTTTTTTATATAAAAAATTAAATGTTACATTTTCTTTTTTAATTGTGCAAAGCACAAAATATTAATACCCGCTGTGAAAAAGAGGGTACACAACAGCTGTGGTTCAAACCGGTTTGCCACTGATTATATTTAAAAAAGGTTAGACCGAAACGGCTTACTTCGATTTAAATGACTCTGGGCCAAGACATTTCAAACCGATGAATATTATTAACCATTTTAAACCAGTAAAAACTGGCCGGTCTTGATCGCAGCGATCAGTAAACCGGTCTTGATCGAACCGGTCAGTAAACCGGGTTTGGTTGAAACCGATTAAAAATGTAATTGAAAACCGGATAACCGGTCCCCGGTTAAAAATTTTATGGTTCGAACCAGACCGACTTAGTCAGATGTTGACAGCCCTAGTACAGACATACAGCCAGATTTTCCCTATTTCTATAAACAACGACCAAAGTCGGAAAAATCAATTTTATAAACAGAATCGAGCTGCAGAATTTTCCCGTTACGTTTTACAGAAATGTTGTATTAATGAAAGTTGTAGGTATTAAAACCACCTTTACTTTAATTTCAAGATAATGGCGGAAACGCCGCTTTGGCACTATTTTATAAATGTTAATTATTTTTGTAATAGTGGCCGTAAATGATAAATATAACACCTTGGTGACTAGCCTATTATGGGTCTATATAAGTGTGCACAATTTCAGACAGATCGGTTTGATAGTTTATAAATAATTGTATTTGTTTATCGCAGAGACCGATAATTTAAACAACCGTCATAAGCCAACCGTCATAAGCGAGATAATAGATCTAAAGAGTTTAACAAAGTGGAATGGTTAAACTGCAAGGTAAGTTGCAAAAATCAACTATTTGTAAAAAAAAATGTGTTTTTTTCCTTATAAACGAATATAATGACTTTGTTATTTTCTATGATAAATGCGTGTAATCGGCGCATTGAAGTTGGTTGAAACATACGAATTCAAAAGAAATTGAACACTACGCCATATACATTAGTATCTAAGCTCACCTTTCCTAGGTTTATCACTAGTTATATCACTAAGCCGATCACTAAGTAAGTCTTGTGTAAGCGTATCTTGTTCGTCCTGTTCCAGGTTATCGTTTTCCGGAGCGTGTATTGAAAGTTTATGGCACACTTCGAAAGCCTGTCCTATCGTCCGCACTACCCGCATCGCTTGGCTCTGAAACAAAAAACAAACATTTACTCTCACCGAAAGTTCACTACCAAAAACATCCACTATAAAATGCCTATAACAAATAATGTCCTAAGTATATCGTTATATCATTCGCTTTACATATTTCCCGGCCACTAATATACCTATTTTTTTTGTTCTATATTTCACGTTTACTTATTTATGTATTATATATTTATCGCTGTGGGATTTATAGCGGACAACAATTTCGGTCAAAGGATAAGAAGATACGAGACAGCAATACATTTAAAAAGGAAGATCTGTGTCTCGCATTTATTTCATTTTGTCCCAATATTAAAGGGAACTTATTGCAAATACTGACGAAAGTTTAACGACAAACATAACCACTAGAGAACTTTTTGCCCCAGCAGAGACAGTTGCAGATGCGAAATATAATGATGCGAAAGAGACTGCTAAGTATCTACTAAGTCTCATAGTCCAGGCTGTGAACCGGAAAATAAAAAAAAAACATGTAACTTCGATTCGAAATTTTTTGTGGATTTCGCTTCAGGGGGTCCTCAGGATCATTCATACACCTTAAAACCTCTTGGGAACCCAAATCCCACCCTTTGGGGGGGGGGGCAAATGGCTCAAAATCCGCCCCAAATTATTAAAATATAAAAGTATTTTGGCATTTCGAGTGCCCCTAGGGGTTTTTTTGGGTCGCTGAACCCGAATACGACATCAGATTTACTTGGACTCCATCATAGGGGTGGTAAAATCGATAAAGTTGGTCAATTTTGCACCCCCGGAATGTTTTTTCGCAATTTACTTGTTTTTGGCATCTCGAATGCACCAAGGGGATTTTTTGGGTCGCTGAGTACGATTCCAATGTCAGATTCATTCGATTATCATCGTAGGGGTGGTAAAATTGCTGAAATTGGCCGTTTCTGCACCCCCAAAGTGTTATTTCGCAATTTGGATAGGATATTTTCACAATTCCAATGAAGAGCTGCAACCTACAAATTGGGGATGGAAAATACAGGCAGGTGAACTCAGTCCTGTCCGAATGACAGAGGTACCAGCACCAGAACAAATATTAAATGTTATTTCGTGTGGATGTAAAAAAGGATGCGGGAGATCATGCGGCTGTCGAAAGAATGGCATACGATGCACAGGGAACTGTACGAATTGCAAAGGATCGACATGTGCCAATGTTGACACCGAGACGTCCGCCAATGATGACGAAGATGATGATACGCAATTATACGATCATATAGACTGTACCAACGGCGAAGATGAAGATGAAGATCAACGTGGTAATAATATTAGAGGCGAGCCAATTCTTGAAAATGATGATTCTGATGACGAATTCTGAATATTATAAATAATTTGATAAAAAAAACGTTAAGAATAAACTAAAATATAAATAATTAAATATTTGTGTTCTTTTTCAAACCACGATTATTATTCCTATCCTATTATTATTATTATTAAAAAAGGGGAAAAATAAATTTAAATTGGAAAAATATTAAACATTTAAAAGAGTGCCAAACTAGCAATTTTATCAATTTTACCACCCCTACGATGATAATCAAATGAATCTGACTTTGGAATCGTATTCAGCGACCCAAAAAACCTGCTTGGTGCATTCGAGATGCCAAAAACAAGTAAATTGCGAAAAAACATTCTGGAGGTGCAAAATTGGCCAAATTTATGGATTTTACCACCCCTATGATGGAGTCCAAGTAAATCTGATGTCGTATTCGGGTTCAGCGATCCAAAAAACCTCCTAGGTGCACTCGAAATGCCAAAATACTTTTATATTTTAATAATTTTGGGCGGATTTTGAGCCATTTGCCCCCCCCAAAGGGTGGTATTTGGGTTCCCAAGAGGGTTTAAGGTGTATGAATGATCCTGAGGACCCCCTGAAGCGAAATCCTCAAAAAATTTTCGATTCGAAGCTACATGTTTTTTTTTATTATAGCATAAATCCCGGTTCACAGCCTGGACTATCAAAGCTGATAGGAAATTGGTACAGAAAAATTTAGAGCAAATAATTGGAAAACAGGTTCTAAAATACTTGTCAAACTTGAAAAACCACCGCCAAGGGGAAGAGTTTGAAAGCATTTATTGACTTATAGCCTAGGTGTTGTAATGGTAAAAAGTCCGAGACGCCATGGACGTCTGTCGGTTTGATATATCGTGCGGAAGGGGAGACCTTCCGCAATCGGTAGGCACTGAACCACTTGATACCCTCAGATTAGCTTTTCGTTGTGACCTGTAGAATTTATGACCTCCGAATGGACGAAATATGAAACCTGTCTGTCGACTAAAAAAATTATATTTTTATTCATCAGAAATCCAGTGTTAAATTTTTTTGCATACGGCCCACGATGTTCAAAATTATGGGCAAATAACCGATTTCTTTTTGAAATTTTTATGTCCGATATATGAAGACCCTTCAAAAACCTTTTCCAACCTGTTTTAGTAGATGAAAAAAGTACCAAAATCCAATCGACGGACAAAACTGTGCACCAGAATTTTCTTTGGGCGACTGCAAAATGGGAAAATTCCAAAGTTTCATGTTTAGACAGCTAATTTTCGGAATTATGGGGGAAAATGTCTGACTACCATTTTTCCTCTAAATTGGACCCATAGTGATGAAAAATAATCGATAGACAATTTCATCCCTTACACAATTTTTGGCCACCTTTCAAACACTTCCAAATTGTGCCAATTTATGAAATTGTGGAATAAAGTGTCTATTTATCTACAGTGTCCTTTGTGTTGGTGCAATTTTCATTAATGTGTTGACCGGAAACTAGAAAAACCAACCACTACCACGATCAGTTTCTCGGGTTGTAATTACAGCACAACGGATCACCTAGGCGATGCCTTGTAGCCTTTCCTGGGACCTGGGAGTTTATTTTATTCACATATTTTACAATTGATGTACTTATATGTTGACTGGCAGGTATGGTGGGAAATAATTAAAGTTGGGGTAAACGGCAGAAATTAGTGCTTTTTTATTAATTGGCACAAATTGGAAATTTTTTAATGGTGGCCAAAAATTATGTAAGAGATGAAACTGTCTCTAGTTTATTTTTCTCCACTGTTTATGGGTTCAGTTAGCAGGAAAAATGCCTGGCAGACACTTTCCCCCATAATTCCGAAAATTAGGTGGCAAAACATCAAACTGGTGAATAGTTTTGTCTGTAGATTAGATTTTGGTACTTTTTCCTTCTGGGAAAACAGGTTGCAAAAGGTTTTAAAGGGTCTTCACGTCTCTGACAAAAAAAAATTAAAAAAAATCGGTTATTTGCCCATAATTTTGGACTAAATACAAAAAAAAATAGTACTGGGTTTCTGATGAGTCCTAGAATGTTATTTTTTTTGTCGACATACATGTTTCACATTTCGTCCATCGGAGTGACCTTCTCGGGGTCATAAATTCTACAGATCACAACCAAAAGCTAAACTGAGGGTAGCGAGTTTTTCAGAGGGACCTTCCGCACCATATATCAAGACGTCCACGGCATCTCAGACGTTTTTCCATTACAGCTCCTTGGTTATTATTAAAGAAAAAATGCTGGTGAAGTCGTTTTCAAAGACGATAATGACAATTTTAAAGAGTAACTTGTACAGATGCCAGCGACGAATAGTAGCATTTCCGGAATTTTTGGCTATTGATGCGACCTACAGACTAATGAACATTGGAATACCACTTTTTTTAAAATCATTCTTGAAGACTCTGAGAAAGATGTTGAAATTATAATGCCACAGATTGTTAAAAAAAAGGTAGACTAAAAGGTTCTAATCTCACCACAATCGGTTTAAAGAAAAAAGAAAAAACGAAGTGCATTTTCCAACTTGGGTGTATAAAAAGAAAGCAAGAGAAAATGTTGTCTTGGGTTTTAAGAGAAAAAGATGAAACGCCTTATGCTATTCAAACGGGCGAAAAGGTTGCGGTTTCAATATATACAAAATAATCCAGAAAAGTATCGAACGTCGTTTTGAATCACATCGTTAATCTCTCCTTAATGCGGCCATTCTTCACTCAAAAAGAGTGGAATGTTCTACAAAATATGTTGTCCAAAAAGGACGGTAATAAATATCTGTGCGAAATGTATGGTGTGTTATGCGAAACAATGTCGGATTCCTGCATCATCTCAATTAAATTTAAAGTATGCCCCCACTATTTTCATTTGAAGTGTAAGTATAAGTATGTACGTATTTAAGATTCCAAAGAGGCAGTGGTTTTGTTTAAAATGCTCAAGTGAGCATGTTTAAACTGCCCGTCAAGACTAGCCAAAGTCAAAGCCAATGAATAGATTCTTATTTTTAAACAATTTTTTTTGCATTATTTGAAACTTGCCGTATACCAAATTATTATTTTCTTGAAACAATTTTTTTCGGTGAAATAAAATGAAAATTTATTTTTTGGCGTGGTGCTCAAAAATAATTTTTTGGGGTTAATTTCACGCAGTCCCTAAAATTTTGCAAAACCGAATTATCCATAACCTAATCGCAGGACCTAATCGCAGCAAACTTCAGATTCGTGTTTAGCACCCCAAAAAAACACTTAATTGCGTTGAGAACCTTCTACCGGAGTCATTTTGCGAAACGGGCATTTTTGATCCATTTGATCAAGGTAATTTCCAAGCAATTTTTATAATTGGTGTTCTTCAAACAATCTGATAATTACCTCCAAACTAAATACAAGATAATTCATAATATACCAACTGAACAGCAAAACATATAACTTCAACTTAGTAACATAACATTAGACAACGCTGCTAGTACAAAATTTCTGATACTCCATTATAGATGAAAACCTTTTGTCTATAATAGACGTAGACCATGTAATAATTAAAAACCTGTATACTACGTAATACGAAATCTTAAATCAATAATGGATATTGACTATCTCCTAATACTCGTCTACTACTCGTTAGCTTACTAATATAAAATATTTAATTTTATAATGGTGTCAATCAAAATATATCAATATGGTCTGTTCTGTGTCTTTTTATTGTATAAAGTTTTAGTATAAATATGAGTAATTTATTCAAGATATTTTTTCATCGATTAGGAGAACCTGCACCTTTTACTGATAATAAACATCCCCTTGTATATCAAACTAAATATATTATAAACATAAACTGCATAAACATGCAATACCTCTAAATCATAGTCGTCGAAGCTCGGCTTCCTCTGTAGTATGCCGTTAGAACTAGTACTTCTTTTCAGGTTGGGTGACTTCGGTGGGGATGTTTTCTCCGGGCGCTTAGGAATGGTGCAGTATCCGTTGTACCTCTCCTTGTGACCATTAATTTTCAATTTGTTATTATTAACTGCTTCTAAGATCTCCGGTTCGCGAAAGGATAGTTTCTTCCTTGGCCTTTCAAGGGCTAGAGCGTCAGCATCTCTAGGGGCTGCCAAACTAGCAACGCATACAGTCGCAGGTCGGTCCCTAGTAATTATAGCTGGAAAATCGTCCTCTTCTCCTGATATTTCTATTTTAATAGGGTAGGAACCCAAGGAGTTTTGCTTCTGCAAAGTAGAACGTTTACCGTTTACTGGAGCTTTTGTGTTGGCGTAGATGTGATTTTTTTCCTTGTTTGGGCAGTGTTTGAAGAAGTAGTCCAGTGTGACTTGAGTCATGGACTTGGTGATGGTTCTTTTATGAGGCTCTGTTAAATCGAGAGGTTTGTTAGTTTTCAGAGCTTCACTTAAATTCAACAGTTTATTCCTGGCTTTGGTTAAAACGTCTTGCTTCTTTTTTACAGCTTCGGTATCCGTCATTTCCAAGCTGGGGTGACGCGCTCTCGTTACCTTCGGTTTCTTGCTCATTGTGTCGTCAAGTACACGATCTTAATATAAGGAACGTTTACATTAGTCAACTGACTGATCAACTATAGAAATATTATGGGCGATAATAATTCAAACTATGCATAGAAAACTGAGTTTCTTAGATGAGAAATTATCTAAAAATATGTTCCATGAAACCAGTTTCATTAAATCATGTGTTTCATTGGTTAAATTTTAAAAAGTTTTAAAAATTGCTAACCTAAAATTCAGCCCAGTGCAACTAAAACATCAGATTGCTAAATATATGATCAGCAAAAACATGTCCATGTCGATTGACAACAATGAATCCAATCCAGTCAGCATAGGACAAAAAAGACCTTTACCTTGCACAAGGTGGTGTAGTAATATTTTTTTTAGTATGTTGTAAAGGTCTAGGGCTTGACAAAAATGCCAGTTTTCGACCTTGGGGGGACCGCTCTACCCGCCATCTTGAACAAAAGGTACAAAAAATTAGTTTTTTGCCAATAACTCTGCAACGGTTGATCTAACGACAAAATTATAAGTATACAAAGTTAAAGAACACAAAATTCCCGACCTTTTTTTTCATGTTTCATGTTATTTTTATTGTAAATCTAATATGTAATGAGTTACAGCGGCGGAAAGGTAAACATTTTTCTCAAAAAATAGAAAAACCCCATTTTGGACGGTAAATTTAGTAAGAACAAATTAAGTACACTTATTTATAATGTTTTTTCCAACCGCAATAAAGTATAGCGATATCTATTTCAAATTACAGATTTCGGGGGCAGCGCGTGGGTCAGAAGAGTGGGGGGGGGGCACTTAAGAATTATATTGAAATGTTCCCTTCTTGTATTAGGTTTGACAGTTTATTGATAATTGTAGAAGCTTTGGAAACACTGTCAACCCAGACCACCGCTTTAACGGGGCGGAGCCCTATAGGTCCAGTTACGCCACCCATCAAGGTATATGTCAGAAAAATATTATTTAACGCATCAGAAGCATAATGAATCAGATGATTAATGGAAAGCAATTTATTGTAAAAATAAGAAATTTAAATTACCTTTTCTTTAATCAAATCTGTATGATGAATGTAGTGATAAAGTAAATTGAAGGCAAATTATTGCTTCATGGCTAGGACCTTCCAATTTCTTAATTTAATATGGTTTAAGAGATATTTTGTGACGTGTGAGTATAATAGTATTAAATGATTTTGTATACGCGTGATGTAGGTACTTGAATAAGTTTAAATAAATTTAGGGGTACACCAACAATAATTTTAGAATAATTTGATCCAATCCTTCCGTAAAGTTAAGTTATTCCTTTAAGTTGGTAATTGAAATTATGTTTTCATGATTTTTTTTTATGGAAAACGATTGGAAGTATTAACAAGGAACTTTCACTTATGTTAAATCAATGTTTGATCAACGGAGGACGCTGCCCGGTATCATGCGTTTAGGATGTACCATCAAGTCCAAAAATCGCAGGGGACTCAAAAAAACCCAGAAGACTGGGGCTGGAAAGTTGACAGCAATGGGCTCGCTCCACTCACAATGACAGAGAAACCTGTACCTGAGCGCTTATTGAAATTCATTTCATGAACCTGGCGAAAAGGATGCGGCGGAGCATGTGGTTGCAGGAAAGCTGGGTTGAAGTACTCTGTTGTGTGTGGCTTCTGCAGTGGCTAGTCATGTGAAAATTTGAAGGAGGTTCCGATCAACAGCGGGGACGAAGATGACGAACCTTTGTCTATAGAAGAACAATACATAAGAAGCACCGATGATGATGATGATGATGACACTGAGGTCGCAGATTATTCTGATGAAGACGTCAACATACCGCCAGCAGAATCATCGAAAAAAAGAAAACGCTAAGATCGCGAAGCTGTGGGTTATGCCTGTCGGGGATACCGCCATAAAAACCATAAAAACGCGCCAGTTACTCTACCTCAAGGTGGTGTGGAAATGAGTATAAGTGTAGTATCGCGCAATTTAAATGTCGTTATGGTGATTAGAATTTATGCAATAATTGAAACGAGTATTACGAATGGAGAATTATGATAGAAGTATTTCTCTTCAGTTTGACGAAGTAAATTATTACAAACATTAATTATAAAATGCATCCTGACGACATTGAAATTCCACGATACTGTAACTACTTTGAATTTACAATATGTAAAACAACTATATAAAAATATATTAAATAACGCGAAACAATCGAGGAAATCGCAAAAATGGGGTTTCACTATTTTTTGTAAAAAATGTTCACCTTTACGCCGCTGTAACTCGTTACTTATTAGACTTATAAAAAATGTGGGGAATTTTGTGTTCTTTAATTTCGTACGCTTACATTTTCCACAAGGTACAAAATAATTTTTTGTACCTTAAATTCAAGATGGCGGCTCGAGCGCCCCCCCCCTCCCACAAGGTCGAAAACTTGAATTTTTTATGAAGGCCCAGACCTTAACAACATACTAAAAAATTATTACTACACCACCTATTGCAAGGTAAAACTGTGTGCTATAATATGATCTAAAAGTGACTATAATTTAAATGAAACGTCATAATATGGTAAAATAATAGGAATTGCTAGATCAATATCATAGCTTTCGGTAAACGCCCACGCATAGGTAATTAAGTATAATAACATATTGTCACAAGAAATTTTATTTAAATTAATAACTTTGGAAGTAATATTGTTCACCATTAGGCATGTTCCTAAGGAATTTGAGTTGACCAGAAAATTGACTAAGTTAAGCGACCCATTATAGTCCCCAGTGCACCGTCCTTTTTTGGAAGTTATTACGACAGTGGTAAAAATGGTGTTAATGGCCGCATTTTAACGCACAGCACCTCAACCTGTCGTTCTTGCCCGGTTACTATTTTTTATTACAAAACTCAATTCAACTTTAATTGAAATATTATGCGTCCAATCAAAGGAAAATTTTGTTATCCGAAAAAAAGAGGGCGCGACTATCGAGTACACCTGCAACATATCAGTGTTGTAGGTGTATAGGGGACTATTAGTTTTATTAGTTTGAAAGTGTGTCAAAAGAAATTTTCTTGTTACTATATTATTTTCCAGAATTATAAGTGGCATGGCAGTATAGTATAGATAGATTTTCATGAAACATTATTGGTTCTTATTATAATTTGGTATTTGATTTTTTAATTTAATTAGCATTTGAGATTTAACTATGAAGGTAACGCAACAATTTCTATAATTACTTATTGTTTAAGTAGATAGCTAAGACGACTTTACCCTGTTCAATATTCACGTGGGTAAATCAAAAAATCCGTTTTTTTATCCTTTGCATATTATAATATTTAAATCCTTTGCATTTTATAAGATCTAAATATTTCCATACATTTTAGTTATATGCGCGGCCTTAATAGAACGCCCTTAATAAAATGTAAATTTGAATATAGTTCCGTAAGAAATTGTTCATATTTTGGGGAAAGTTACGTCATAATACCCTATTTGAATGGTATATTCCAGATTTGTCACAGAGCAATATAGTGGCGTCCGAAATTAATTTCGTCGTTGGATTTTATCAAGCGAAAACCGAAAATCGAAAAAACTTCATATTTTAAGGAAAATAGTGTCATGTCATCCTTAGTTCAAGCTATATTCCAGATTTGTCGCAGAGGAATACCAGTGGCGGCCAAAATTATATCAGTCCCTAGACATTACTTGTGATAAAACAAATACCGGAAAAGGAAATGGTTCATATTTTGGGGAAAATAACGTCATGATACCCTTATTTCAATGGTATATTCCAGATTTGTCACAGACGAATACAAATGTCGTCCGAAATTATTTTAGTCGTTGGATATTTTAGTCGCATCATATTACGTAAATAATACGAAAAACCGGAAATAGAAAATCTAACATTTCAAGAGAAATGACAATAATATAATTTGCTTACTTGATATGTAATTTCGGTGTAATAAAGTCGTATACGATTAGTTTAGAGTTGTTTTTTCGGATTTCTATTTTATTCATTAATTAAGTTGACCCAAAAAAAATAATTAGAATTAATATTATTTAACAGCAGGCATTTGCGATTTATCAATGTATATCATATATGGCCAACATCCGGCCCTCCACCAGTTTCAATCGGGCCCGCGAGAGATTCAGAAAAACGATATCAATTCAAATCGATAAATAATATTATTAAGCATACGTGGAACGCCACAGATCGAGTCAGAAATAGTCGTTAGAAAGAGACAGATAAACATTCGGGAAGCTCGTGCACTTGAAGTACTCTCGTATGATCGAGAGCATTCTAGTTGCTTATTGGGGGAATATATAAACCGCTCAGCGTGCGGGTTATCTCATTACTTCTTAACAACTGATAGTTGATGTTCACATCGCATATTTAAGCAAATTACAAACAAGAGATATTCAAGCAAATTCTATCTTCATATCTGGTTTAATAAAGCGTAAAGTGGACACAGAATGTCGTCAATTCCAAGACAAATGGACTAATGAATAATTTTTATCTTGCACAGTGGTAAACCTATGTGTTTGTTGCGCAATGAAACAATTTCTGTTTTGAAAGAATGCAATATGAAGAGGTATTACGCCAGCAAGAAATTCGCTAAATTTAATTTACTCACGGGCCAGTTAAGAAAAGATAAAATTAAACAAACTCATTACCGATTTAGGGAAACAGCAACAAATGTACCATTCACAAAAATTAAATCCAGACAGTGTTGTTAAAGCTAGTTTTACAATTACTTCCAAAATAGCAAAAACATCAAGTCATTTTCTGTGGGACAGTCTGTTAAAGATTGCCTAGTAGATGTTGCAGAACTTTTATGCCCAGAAAAGAAGAAAGAGTTTGAGAAAGTGAGCTTATCGCGATGTACTGTTGTTCGATGTATAGATATGATGGCTAGTGATATTAAAAAAAAACATTGACCGATAGATTGGTTGATTTTCAAGCATTTTCGATTGCTTTGGATGAGAGTACAGATTTATCTGACACCACCCAGTTAGCTATTTTATATACAAGGAGCTCTATACAAGGTGTTGATGAAGAATTTGCGGTGACAGAGGAATTACTGGCTTTACGGCCGCTACAAGGGACCACTACTGGAAAAGATATTTTTACAGAGGTGCAAAGTACTTTTCAGCAATATAGTTTCCAAAGGCGTAAATTAGTTGAAATGTGCACAGATCGGAACTCTGAAGGAAAGAGCATGTGATGTAATAATTCTGCGCTGCATTATGCACCAACAAAACTTGTTCTCTCCAAAAAGTCCATTCGACGATAATATTGAAGAATGTTATGGATGTGGTAGTAAATACCATTAATTTCATTAGATCCCACGGTCTTAACCATCGCCAGTTTAACGCATTTTTGGATGAACTCTCCACAAATGATGTGATATTGGCTAAGCAAAGGTAAAATGCTAAAAAGGTTTTAAGACCTTAGAAAAGAAATAGCTGAGTTTATAGAAATGGAAGACAAAACAGTGCCGCAAATATGTAATCCAACTTGGCTTTGTGACTTGGCATTCGTGGTAGACATCACAGCTCGCTTAAAAGACCCGACCTTGAAGCTTCAAAAACAAGGGCAATTAAATTAGCTGTTCAGTCACCATAAAGCTTTTCAAAACAAAATTCGCTTGTGGGAAACACAAATAATAAGTAAAAACTGTTTACATATTTTAAGCTATGCTGATGAACTGGAACTACTGTCAGAGCAATTAACTGAGTGATTTTCAGATTTTAAGAATATGGATAGCACTTTCAATCTTTTGCAAATCCTAAGTGTAATGTGGAAGATCACACCAACATTACACCTACAAATGGAGTTGATCGAGCTTCTAGAAGATTCATATTGCAAGTCTAAATTTGATGATGTGGAACCAAGCGAATTTTACAAACCATACCTTTCCGAAGAAAAGTATCCACACCTGAGAGTTTTCGCACGAAAAATACTTTCACATTCGGAGGCACATATAAATTTGAGCAGCTTCTTTCAATCGTGAAAATTAATAAAGGTAAGCATCGTACTCGGCTTACATATGTTAATTTAGAAAACACTTTATGCCTATGCACTACTGATATTGACCCCAATATTGATCATCTTGTTTCTCAGCTTCAAATTCAAGTATCACTAATTTTCGTTTGATTTTTCTATCTTTTTTTATTAATGTGCTTTTTATATGTTTGCTTATACAATTATGCTATTACAATTAATAAATAAAAAAATGTGTGGATTTCTGTGGCTTTTTTTATTCACTACTTATTTTTTGCTTACGGCCCGCGACCTGATTAAGTCCCGAAATTACGCCCTCAGCTAAGCAAAAGTTGCCCATATCTGATGTATATTTATCTTATTTAACATATAATCTTTGTTATAGTTAAATAACAGATGAGGGTATATATTTCTAATACCGGGTCTTGCACTGTTAATGCTCTCGTCATTGTGTACAACACAAAATGGGAATTTTAATTCTGTAGTTAGTAAATAATTGGAAATTGTGTATTTAAGGAAAACCATTTTTTTTTCGAATTTTGAAATTGAAATAAAATTAAAAATTCGTATAAATTCCATATTAATCTCGTTTTACTACTGATGTCACTAGAATTTTTAAAGATATTGGTTTGAGAGTAGTGCAACCATTAGGAAATAAACTGAAATAAATTTCGGGGAATCCAAAAGACAAAATTAGTATAAATGAAAGGTCTGGGATTTGCGAAATTAGTTGTAAGAACTGTAGTTAAAAGACTGTTGGACAAACGAGAAGCTCAATTCAAACTAGGTTCAAAAAGCACCTTAAATGTGGAAGACCTTAGAAGCCTAATGTTTCCCAACACGATTTCGACATAAACCATAAAACGGATATTAGTAACTTACGATTAATTAGAAATGTGAGAAATTTTAGATAGTTGGATGCATTTGAGAGATTGGAAATACAAAAATGTAAAAATAGCATGAACTGCGACAAAGGGTTTATACCAAACAGTCTGCTTTATCGGTTAGTGCGTTATGGTCCATCGAACCATGATAGTAAATTAGATATAAATATGTTGTAGTTTTAGAATAACTTTAGTCATCATCTGCAATCATCAGTTCAGTGTTTTGGAGTTTATGAAAACCACATGCTATTTAATCGAAATAAATCTCTCAACAGAAAGCTCCTTCCTATAGTGCTTTCGTTTAATATGCAAACTAATGGATTAAGGTGATCAGTGGCGCGCGCAATTATCCTAATTTCTTCCTTTTATTTTAAAGTGTTATTGGCTAAATTGAGCACTAAGTTGTACACGCAGCATGCAAATTTTTTTCAATACAATTTAAATACATCATTAACTAAAACTACATAATTTTTTGGCTTAAAGTTTTGCACATATATGAATATGACATAATAAGACGTCTTTTGAAGTCATTTCACCTTGGCTGCGTATGATGATATGTCACTGAGCAGGAAAGCCAGCAGTAAAGCCATAAATCGCCGGCTTATTCAGGTAGGTGAGCGAGAAGGGAAATGGGATTTATATGTGTTGAAGAGGGATAGCGACCGATACGGTAAGCCGCGGACTGCAGACCCTAGTTTTATTCACAAGAAATTGTAGCGCTATACAATTTAACACTAAATATCCTGTTGTATTGCATAGTGATGTGAATTACCGCTTCTGTAGTAATTGGTACGGGTTTTCTTTGTAAAATGCCGCACCATTTTTTGCTCTAGTTTGTATATTAAACGAAAACACTATAGTCATATTAAGAATGCTAGGAGTTTCATTTTGTATGAGATTTGCTATGAACTAAACCATATAATTATTTCTTTAGCACAAATATAGTGGTCCAAAAACTATATCGTATTATTTAGCACAAATATAGTAATCTAAAAACTATATCGTGCATAATAAACTTTGAGCACATAACCCTTATATGATCTGTGAAATTAATAGTACATTATTTGCATCCAACTAATACTTTTTATTACAGGAATGCCGCACGGAGAACCATTTTAACTAAATTAAATATACTTGACTATGATGCATATCACGTTATTTATATAATTTTTAGATGCTCAGGTGGCCAAGTTGTTGAAATTCATGTTTTATTATACCCAATTTATTTTGTATAAATAAAAACCCAATGAATGTTTAACGGAAATCCTTTCATCGATTTAATCCATTAATTTCAAAAGCTACCTTTTTAAATCTACACCTCATATTCACGTGTTCATTAAAAACAACTATCAAAAAAATTTAAAATTATGGTGGGTCTTGAATTTGAAAATCTTGTCAAAGCAGAATTTAATTTAATAACAAGTTGAATTTCTTAACACATTTTCACAAGCAGGCGTGTCTGTGTGCATCTGCTCGAACTCTCACCTATTTTCATGGTAATTTTAATGCACTATCCGAAGTGCTAGCGTCCAAAAAAATATTCTATTTGCATTCGGCGAGCGAAACTACAGCCGTGCTTAATAAACGCGTTGGTGTACCACTTCCGTATAATTCGGTAGCCTTGCAAAGATCTAGCTGGCAAGATGCTGAATAGTGTACCGCTGCAAAGGGCACTAGCATTACATCTACGAAAATCACAACACAGCAATATTATTCGAGGCGAATGTATTATTATCCATTAACAAGCACACCACTAGGAAAAAACTGAATCTCGAAAATTTCGCGTGCACTGTTGCGAAAATTAATTCACTCGCTGTACTAATTCGGATGATGATTGCCCCGATTAGAACGTCGTCCAGGTGGCCGGCGGTCCAGCATACTGATTAGAACGACGCCGTTGGGATGCGGCGTCGCGACGGCCGGCCTCGCAAATAACACCTAGATTGCCATACTTCATTTGATAGATTATTTATATCCCTTGAATATTCTCAACATACTGGGTAAATGTCTATACCTCGCATTAGATGATTTGTAGATTTGTATAATTAGATATTTCACATAGAATATTATGTGGGATTATCTAGGGTATATATTGCACATAAATTTAATTTAGCTCCTTAGGAAATTATGTCTTCCAGTCTGAATACTTCATAACACAAAAGTTCAGAGTTTAATACGCGTTGTGAGAATGGGATATGGGGGGATAGGCACACGAGAGTTTTAAAGGATATGAGCTATGCTATGCTAATATAGGCTATGCGGTGACATGTCATATATATCGAAATACTTTTGATATTTTCGGAGTTGATATTTATATACTAGTATACGAGATGCTGATCCAAATTAAGTGCTCTCATTACTAACTCTGTTATTATTAGAGTTACAAATAAACGATCAATTAAAAGCATGGATCAAAATCGTTTTTAATGCATATCTCGGGGGCTTTCGACTTTACAAGAAAAAGTTTGATACAAAATAATCTTCATCATCGCTCATTTTTCGCTCAAGCTGAGCGAAATCTGATAATTAGTTCGCGAGATATCGCGGGTCGTAATTTTGTGGAAGAGCTATTATGAAGAAAATAGCACGCCGCAGGCTGGGGTGGGATAATTAGGATGGTGATTAGGGAGGTGGGATAATTAGGAGAGGGAAGAGAGGGGGAATTTTTTTTAAATGCCCAGATCTTCTTTGAATATTGACCAATCTTAATCTTATTAAAAAAATCATGCCGGAACAATAAGATTATTGAACTTAATTCTGAAGATTTTTTAAGTTTAGAAAACGGATGCCAACCAGAAAACAAGGTACAAATATCCCATTATTGCATGATGTTAAAATATGTCAATTTAGAAAAGGAAGCAGATCACTATTCTTCAAAAGTGAAATGGATGGATTATATATTAGGGAAGTTAAATTTTTAAAACCAAAATTTAAGCATGTGTTGTCTGACATGAAGCAAACTACTGCATGTAGGGGGAATTAACCACGAAGGAGAAAATAACTAAAGAGCTGTTCATTTGACCGACCAAAAAAACAATTATTTTGGCGTCAACTTCCCATGTCTGAAGCCTCGGAAGATCTTGGCATACATATGGGTGAGGTTATAGTAGATTAGTGTGTAAATTACTGAGGTTTATTATTACCATTATTATAATAAAATAAATATTAATACCTAGAAAAGTATCGAATGTTACCTTATTTTATATTTATAATATGTTTAATGAGGTACTTTATTTTTTGTTTATATAAACTGTAAATGATAGATTAAAGTTCTATTTGCATTTACGTTCCTGATGATTATTAACGCAATTTATTATATTTCATGTTAACAAACATGATTGTATACCATGTAAATTTAGGTTATGTTAGTGAACATACTTTTTATTTGAAATAAATACATACTTGGTTTTGTGTTGCTATAAATTGTGTTTTTTAAATTAAGGTGGCAATTAAGTAAGTCTTAAATAACGCCTTTTTCAATAATCGGGTAAAATATGAATTTTATATTAACCCCATCTCATGTGTTAAGAGCATTGTAGGAATTTGTACAAAAAAATATGTCACAAGTCAACTACTATTCAACTTAAACAATTTAGACTGAAATATTGTACAAAAAATTGAATTCCCAAAAGTTCACGTTCTTGACTTACTTGGTTCTTTATTTGTATGGCAGCTCTTCCCTCATACCGGAAACACTATTTGAAAAAATAGGCAAATCGTTTTCTACGCGCTAGGCGTTTGTTTCCAACAATAAAAAAAAATCGCAAATGCCATCATATAGCGTATGAAGAAACGAAGAAGAAGCCGTGCAATTTCTTCAGAAGATCGGTCAATATTCACAGAAGTTATGGGCATTTTTTAAATGTTCGTCTTCCTCTTTCATAATATCTCTTCATAATACCTCTTCATAATACCTTCATAATACCTCTTTCATTATCTGCGTGCTTTAAATTAGCGTATGTGTTTTGTCGTACTCTTAATTTTTTATATAAATTTTTGTTTTGTAAAATCAAAAGCCGCCAAGATATGCAGTAAAACCTATGGGCAAAAAATTACTAGGCAAAATTTTTTTTTTAATTTGAGTTGTCTATTTTCGAAACGCAGATCCACTCCAGATTATAAATTGTATTTTATAGTTGTATATCATTACCAAAGTTTAGTCAGTGTTTATTAACAATTTAGTAAAATAGTGTTACCGAGTCTTTAAATTAGTGGATCCACGAAAAGCGGTACTATTTATGCACAGGGTTCAAACACGTAACAATATGTAACACGTCATTGTATATAATGTACAGTACTGTGAGATAAATTGTTATTAAGTACTCATATTACTTGGACATCTTTGATAGGCCAGGCTGGTCCCCTAAATCTTCAGCAAACCTTTTGGGAGCAGGTTGCCTTGGTAGCATTTTTCTTCATTGGTATTTATGACTCAGGCAGATCGAAATCGTCATCTGAAGGTCATCGATGAATGGTTCGTCAATATCGTCATATATCATATGATTCGGGGCATCACGTGAATCTTCTGCTGCTTCTCATCCAGGCCCAGAGGATTGAAG
Source organism: Tetropium fuscum (assembly GCA_964058915.1). Taxonomy (NCBI): domain Eukaryota; kingdom Metazoa; phylum Arthropoda; class Insecta; order Coleoptera; family Cerambycidae; genus Tetropium; species Tetropium fuscum. Next base: position 53,960 of record CAXKVY010002672.1, read on the forward strand.
GCTTTGTATATGATCGCTTTATACCCTTCATGATTCCATCTTCAGTAAATAGTGCCATAGGAAAGGGTGAAAATTCATGTGTGAAAAAATTATTTAATTATTCTTTAGTCTTTTAAAATTCATAATCTGTAGAACAAAGTGAGGGGGTTAGTGGTCACCCTCCTCTCTCCAATTGAAACAGAGCAGATGGTAGAGGTAAGCGTTTTCACTGTATTTTTCTCTAGTAAACATTATAAATTATGGAAACACTCTTGGCAAATGGAAGGTGAAGGAGAAAGAAGCCACGTAGTTTTTCTGCATCTTGTTCGTCTCGGGTCATTCTGGGTGGTCGTACATTAATATGCTGCTCAGACGTACCACTCGTAATGTTGTACTATCTTTCCACTGTACATACGTTTTGAAGGTAGCCTTATGTCCATCCATTATGTCCATTATGAGTTAGCACACTGTCTGTCATTCCGCGACCCCAGGTCAGACCATGATAGGATTGATCGCATGAATAATACAATAATAATAACTCGGATTTTGAAGTATCAACTCTTTGTGTGCAATTGGAAATTGGAAATTTTGAAAACATTTGAACAGCTGTATATCAGAAACTACTTGGTCCACCGAAGGCCAAATTGTTCTCATTTTGTGACAAATTTAGTCTACTTAAAAAGTGTACATTGTGAATTTTGCCGTAACACAGGTCCTTGGTGGTGAAAATTGAAAAAAGTGAAAAAGTCCGAAAATTTAGTGGTTTTTCAAGTATTTAATAATGAACCGGAGGGCTTCCGAGGTGGAAAACTTGGATTTGTCATTACCATGTCATCACATAACATATAAAAAATCGGAACTACCTTATCTGATGCAAGGCAGCACCCCTTGGTTGATACGATTTCCGTGTACTATAAATGTACCCTGTATATTATATAATTTCAGATATTTCTTCATAGTAGGTACTTTAAAATATTAAAATTGATCATATTTTCAAAACTGTAATTATGTAATAGTATATTACGTAATAGTATGTTTAGTTTCGCTTGACTCGAATCGAACCTGGCGCAGTCGTCCGGATGGTGTAAATAACCAACTGTACCAAATTCTCAAGCCTCCAAAATTAATAAATATTCGCTAGAAATAATATAGTCTCGATGAATGTAACAAATGCTCTGTAACAAATTCCAATGTTTCCTAAATTTCAATGACATACTTTAAAATACGTGTACATGGCATAAGGTCCGTCCAGGAGGACCAGTTGGGTTCCCAAGAGTATTTTTATATTATTGCGTTACGGGAATTATATCACAAGGTTGCTCCACTTAGCCTCGGGATTAAAAAGTTGCCTTCTCTCCGCAGAGTCATGTCAATTTAGTAAATCCCCAGTAAACTTGTGTCACTACGATCGCGGTTAGAGCGCATGCGGGCCTCCAGATTCAAAAGTTGCCATCCCTCCGTAGAGTCTTGTAAACAAGCGCGCGTGTATTGCAATGCGATATACGGCACCTCATTATCAGTGCAAATATTTGATATAATATTGAACATGACTTATCAAGCATGTATATTTTTATTGAGAGTATATTTGATTAAAATACCGATCAGAACTTCAGCGGGCAAATTATATATTTTATTTTTATATAACAATATTTCGTGCCTACGTTTTTCAATTTTTTATCGATAGTATTTTTTTAATCTGCACACTGTATTAAATCAAGGGGTATTAATTCCGACCCATATTTTAATATTATCAGTTATACTGTTAACATCGTATGTTAAAATGTCAACTTCTAGACTCTTAATTTATTACAAGTAAATATATAAATAAAAAAATATTACACCTATGCAATTGCATCAAAACATAAACATTGTGATTGTACATTGTCAATTATGTAAAGAACCGGGTTATTTATGTTAATAGCCTCCGAACTCTTATTTCATCAACGTACACATTAAATTACAACACAAAAAGTTAACCAGATGCCAGGGTTTATATTTAGATATTGTTTCGAAAAAATCTATATACACACATGATATTATATACGACCCTAGCCAATTATAAATTATGTATTTCTAATGTAATATGTAACGCAATATAGGCCAGGAGATTTAAATCCGAAACCTGGCAGATATGGAGGAATTTAGTTTTTATGGGATTTGCTCACAAATAATATATATAATGAAAATACATACCTGTTCCATCACAAAAGATGTGCTAATTGGAGGAATAATTGGGAGGTGAAAGAAATCGTTAAAATCAACATTTTTGATATTTTCCTATATAACTGGAAATATGCCATTTAGGGAAAAAACAATACTAATGAACTTGTTCGTTATAAAATTCTATGTAAAACAGCATTGGCTTAAACCCCGCATGTTATATTTTCGTTGCTACATAGCCATAAATCCGAAAAAAGTGATAGATCCAGATAATTTTGCTGCGTAGGTAACTGACAGGTAAGAAATTATTCAATTACACTGTAAATGTGAACTTAAGTACTTTAAAGTATTACAAAACCAAATTCCAAAACTCGATCAGAGTCGGTCTGATAATTTTGACATGAGACATTTGGTAATTAATTTTAGCGCGATATATCATCATATCTTTGGCTCTAACCCTCGCTGGAGGTGGGGTACATCTTAAAAAGGAAGTGCGGTAAAAGCTCGGCCAATCACACAGGTCTACTTTATCCTGTACATGAATTAAGAAAACTCTATACCCACAAGCTAACGACATCTGGCTACTAATAAGAACTAATAAAACTTTTAGAAGACATGTATACATGAATATTTTCGAGATACTTACATGGACAATATCAATATTTTAGGTGAATACCGTGGGCTTGGCTATTATCTACATATATGAAGAGAAAATCCCACTGAAAACGCTTGTAGGCCTACTTAGCTTCATATTTCTCAAAACAATACAAGTATTTGCTATTTGTGAGAAAATCTTTCTGTATCAATTAGTTTTATGTAAATACTTTTCTAATATAATTTCCTAGGGTAATGTTTTGCTGTTTGACTATTCATTTGTTCCGTGGCCAATTACTGAATTTAATAAAACCAGACATCATCAATCAGTGACACGTCTAAATGCAAAAATGACCTAAGAACTAATTTATAATTTTAATGTCGACCTTTTTGGAGCTTGTGCAGGTCGTGATTTTATGAGACCTAGTTAATAGAAGACCCTCTTTATGTTACAATAACGACATAAGGTTTAGATATTTTACTTGGTGCGGTCTTTCAGGAGAGTCACATTGCAATATAGTAATTTATGTTATCTACTCGAAAACAACAAAAAACGATAAATCACCAATACTTGGATGTGGACCTTCGAAGAATTTCTAAAGTAATAAAAAAGGATAAATGCATTTTTGGGTCTATGTATTATTTCCCGGCAAAATTACAGACCTGATATTTACCAATTGTAACAAAATTGTATCATCTACGTAACTACGAATGTCAGTGAGATTTTGTAATCACTAGCCGTATGAGTATGCATACATGAGCAGAAATTAATATTGTGAAAAGTTACAGTTTATTAGAGACGTTAAGCAGGTAACAAAACACGATATATCTAATAATATTTAGAATTCCTAGTTGATATCGTGCAGTTAATGTAAGTGAATCAACGCGGCGTTGAGTCGTGAGTTCCTGCAAATCGCACAACATCCTCATGAATGAAGATGTAATCCAAAAATGGAAAATTACACCCACGATATTTTTAAAAATGTGGTTAGTTACAATGATACACTGAATTTATAAAAATATCAATGACAATCCTACTTATAGAAGTTATTTAGCAAACGATTATACCAAATACAATATTACTTACTTATCTAATGAATTACTAAGTACATTTACAATTATCGACAGAAATAATAATTAGAGAATAATAACAAATAGCTTCCTACAAACAATGGCTAATTTCGGCATCACATGTAAACTCTAATTAACGATATAGCTTCCAAGAAACATCGGTTTTTGTTCCAAATGTATTTGTCCTGATTCTCTTTTCTGGCCCAAGCACAATGGTCCACCTATTTGTCACCTTTCGCTTAAATAATACATCGATATGTATTTTTACAATAGATAAACAAACAGTCACTGGAATAACTTAGGAGGGTATTTTTAGCTGATATATTACGATCGATTTATCACATTATTTGTTCTAAGTAATATCAGCTAATATGTCTTCATTTTGATTACAATATACGTTATTTAATTACTTAAAACAGATAATGTTGTGGTTCAAACAATCTGCACAGTGAACATAAGATAACTTGCTACATACTACAACATCTGCATTAGTCCAGGAAATAATGCACTAAAAACTGCTTAAATATCGATTTTTTAGCTGATGGATATTAATTCGGTTTTTCTGCGTTCGATTCGTGAGAACGTCTACAAACTCTACAAACTGTGAATTAAATTGATGAATTCATTTTGAAAAAAAATCATTTATGCATTTCAATATGCATTTTAGATGTGCATCTCAAAGAGACAAATAAATAAAAAATTTACAACTCGGTAAATATTAATGGAAATGAGTCCAGTTTTACTACTAGGAGGCTTTTGGGGTCGCTGAGCACGAATATAATGACGACATCGGTCTCTGAGTTAACCTGGTGCCCAGGATGGACAGTATGAACGTCGTCTCCTACAGTTTTATGGGAATTCGTAACAAAGTCGAAACTCGTTACTTACTCGAGGGTTTTTGATAGTGATGAGCAAAGCAAGATCAAGACCAAGACTGGGACAGTCTTAGTATTACTCTTGCTCTTGCTTATTCGGTCTTGGTCTTGTTCAAATACGTCTAGTCTTAATCTTGCTTATTTAGTCTTGGTCTCGGTCTTGCGTTTTAAGTCTTGAACTTGCTCATTTTACCTGTTACTTACATTTTTCTACTTTTTTCTAAACACTATCACTATGAAAATCATTAAAGGTATAAATTATAATAATTCACAATCAATTATTAACTAGTAAAACACTTTATTTTATTGCAAATTTAAAAAATAACAAAAATTTATCTGGTAATAATCATGTACTACGACGATAGTAGGGAAATAGGGACCAAAACGGGCCCCTGGAGGCACAATAGACCCAGATACTAACAAAAAATTATTTTTACAAATATAAACAATTTCACTAAAGAGTGTGATGGGTTTTCAATTATTCCCCCCCTTCATCTTCGTAAATGATGTGTTACTTTAAGAATTTAAAATGCTATTCTATGCAGATTTTTCTGGATATTTCATATATATATATATATATATATATATATATATATATATATATATATATATATATATATATATATATATATATATATATTATATTATATTATATTATATTATATTATATTATATATACACTCCCCGGCACAAAATTCCGTCACCCTAAAATTTTGCCCAATTTTGATGTTTTATAACTTTTTTATTTTTCATCTGATTTTCATAAATTTTTTACCAGTCTGTAGATCAGTTCATTGTGTGTCTTTTTAATTATTGTAATAAGTCATATTTTTCGTCCAGGCAATATTATACAGGGGTAAATCAAAGTGTTGTTTTTTGTCGTAAACTCAAAACACCCTGTGGAAAAATTGAGGCGAATAATTTTGTTTACAAACTGTTTGCTGCCATCTTAGACGTATTGTAAACATTTTGTTTTTTGATTCATCCCATTATCTCATTTCTTCTGCGAGCAGCAAAATTTTAAATGAAACGCTGTTAATTTTATCATTTTTAATTAAAAAACATCGACGTTGGCTAAATACGCGGTTATTATGACAGAATATTTGACAGTACAGTTAATTTAGTGTATTGTCATCATGGTAACTACAGCAGACGTAGGTAGAATTGTTGCCTTAATAGAGGATGGCCGCAATAAGAGTTATGTCTCCCGTACTCTGGGAATTGCGCGGTCTACAGTTTGTGATGTTTGGAATAGGTATCTACAGACGGGAAACTTTATTAGGCGGCAAGGCTCTGGCAGAAGGAGAATGACCACTTAAGCTGATGATCACTTTGTCATTATGAGTTCTTTAAGAGATCGAAGAGCTACTGCTGTGTATCTAAAAAATGACTTGCAAATGGTACGTCGAGTAAGTGTAAGTGAAAGAACGATACGTAGAAGATTGTTAGAAGCAGTATTGCATTCACGAAGGCCAGCAGTATGTCCAAAATTGCTTCCTCGGCATCGACAACACCGACTGAGATTTGCAAGAGCGCATGCTGACTGGACTGTAGAACAGTGGGGAAACGTACTATTCACAGATGAATCCAGGGTTTGTTTAAGGTCGCCGGATGGTCGTGAACGGGTATACAGACGTAGAAATGAAAGATATGCAGACTGCACCATATCTGAGCGACTGCAATATTACGGTGGTTCAGTCATGGTTTGGGCGGGTATTTCTACCGATGCACGTACTGACCTTGTATTTGTTGAAAATGGAGCACTAACCGCCCACCGTTACATTGAGGAAATCCTCCAAGAAATTGTTGTTCCATTTGCTCCTTTCATTGGGAACCAATTTACATTAATGCATGATAATGCTAGACCTCACGTTGCACGGGTAGTGAGCGAATATCTGGATGAGGTTAGACTTCCAAGATTGGACTGGCCCGCATGTAGCCCGGATCTCAACCCAATCGAACATCTTTGGGATGTTCTTAAAAGAGCACTCCGTCGCCGTCCTGTGCAACCACTAACCTTGCAAGACTTACGGCTGGCGCTGACAGAAGAATATCAGGCTATTCCTCAAGACAGAATAAGTAATCTTATTAATTCGATGCCACGAAGAATGCAAGCTGTCATTGCTGCGAGAGGAGGACATACACGTTATTAAAATCTGTCTTTGTTAATTAATTTTGTGATATACCTAGTGGATGTTTTTGTTAATAAAAATAAGCTTGAAATCAGCGTTTCATTTAAAATTTTGCTGCTCGCAGAAGAAATGAGATAATGGGATTAATCAAAAAACAAAATGTTTACAATACGTCTAAGATGGCAGCAAACAGTTTGTAAACAAAATTATTCGCCTCAATTTTTCCACAGGGTGTTTTGAGTTTACGACAAAAAACAACACTTTGATTTACCCCTGTATAATATTGCCTGGACGAAAAATATGACTTATTACAATAATTAAAAAGACACACAATGAACTGATCTACAGACTGATAAAAATTTTATGAAAATCAGATGAAAAATAAAAAAGTTATAAAACATCAAAATTGGGCAAAATTTTAGGGTGACGGAATTTTGTGCCGGGGAGTGTATATATATATATATATATATATATATATATATATATATATATATATATATATATATATATATATATATATATATATATATATATATATATATACATATATATATATATACATATATATATATATATATATATATATATATATATATATATATATATATATATATATATATATATATATATATATATATATATATATATATATATATATATATGTGTGTATATATATATATATATATACATATATATATATATTTTGTGAAAAGTAATCTTGGGTTTGTAGCATTTCATTACATAGAAATAAGCAAATAGACGAATAAGAAAGAAAACACACTTACCAGTGCTATGTCTGGACACGCATACGGAAATGAATCACTATACATACGAAAACGAACCACTTAGAAGTTGTACAAGTTCTTTCACCTTTCTTGAGGATCTTCAGAGTAGTATACGATTTATTTCATATATATATATATATATATATATATATATATATATATATATATATATATATATATATATATATATATATATATCAATTTTACTAGATCTTTTACTAAATGAGGACCATCGCAATTGCTTTTAAATTGAATACCTTTTAAATTTGAAGTAGGTAGGTAGGTAGGTTTCAAACACTGGTCAACTTTCTTTTTTTTTTAAATCTAGTGAAGCAAACTAACAATTCCAAATACAAAAAATATTTTCTTCTGGGAAAAGCATATATTGAACCTGTATATCTACCGGAAGTTATAATTTTTAGTTTAGGCTTGCGTATTTGGTCTTGGTGTTGCATCGTCGGTCTTGAATTTTGTCTTATTCATTCGGTCTTGTCTTGCTAATGTAATGATAGTCTTGATCTTGCTTTTTCGCAAGACTAAGACCAAGACTGCAAGACCGAGACCAATATCACGACGTAAATGGTCTCCGAGGTACCTGATGCTCAGGTCTATGAACGTCATCTCCTAGAGTTTAATGATTCTAGTCGCTGCCCTCACTCTATCGACCAAAAAAAGCAGAAGAATTATGACAGTTTATATTTAATGGCTTTTGCCATTTAGAGTTTGTAGACGCACTCACGAATAGAACCCACAAAATCGCATTAAGATCCATCTTACCGCTAAAAAAATCGGTAGTTCATTGCTTGATTTCCTCAAGTAGGTACATCTCGACTAAGGCCTCGAATAATGCGATGCGGAGACTTATTATTAATGTGCGTGCATTCAAATTTAATGAAAAAGTGAATTCAATTTTTTTTTGCAAAACGATAAAATAAAACATAATTGAACAAAAATAATAATAATAAAAATAGTGTTCCAAAATAAAAAGTGTATTTCAAGTTGTTATGTTTTGATAGAATACTAATAACTAATCAATTTTAACACAAAACCCATTAAAATAATACACTAAATTATAGAATAACTGTATTAGTTCTATTTCAAGAATTAGTGTTGACCCCAATTTACCACAAAAGCAAGTGTGAAGGGATCGATATAATAACCCTAATTATATCGATATATTTGCTGGGGTTTTTATGTCTCATATTTCTATGTTACAAACTTTATATGTATGTAGGTATACAAGTTTACAAACAGCGAGAATGTTTTTTGTTAATTTGTTTAATATTTTTATATTATTTATAAATTGTAGATTGCAGAAAGATGTTATGTATCTTTTTTATTATTACAAGCAGGATTTTTTTGGATATAAATTGATTCCATAATTAGGCGTGTTTCATAATTTTGTTCTATATTAAAACAAAGTATTTCCGCAGTTCAATTTATGATCTGTTTCATTGGAATGTTTTTTCAAAGCTATAATATTAGTTAAATATTTGCGTCCTTTTAAACGTTCTTCAACAAGTTGCGTTGTTTGACCAATGTAGACTTCATTACATGGAATCCCATATATACAATGTGTAGTTTTTTTCAAGTGGGTTTTTATCTTTTAATGTTGTTTGTGCAAAGGAATTTTAAGTTGTTTGTATTTTTATGTGCCTTGTGAATATCGCATGTTTTTAAAATGTTTGAAATATTTTCAATGTCCACAATATTGATTACCTATCCTATCGATATATTCTCCCAATAATAGAAAAGGATATTGTTCTAATATCAATTTACCAACATTGGGTGATCCGTAAGTTTCAATGTTGGCCCAATATTTTATAACAATACTGATGAAATATCAGACTTAATTGTTGTACTAATACTTTAATGTCATGTTGTCCGAACACAGAAAATCTGACATTTACAATATTCTGTCAATATATTGGTGTTTCTGGAGTAAGTTTTATTGTATCAATAAATGTCCAAGAATCTCTTATATTTTAATTTGTATATTTTTTGTTTTTCTAACAACATTGTTTATAATATTTGATAATAATTAAGGTAAATTATAAAATGGATTTGGTATATATGAAACAATAATAGGTCTTAATGGAATATTTGGTTTATGTAATTTTGGTAGACCATAAAATTTAGGTGTAAGAGAATTTTTATTTTTTAGAGTATTAGCAATATTTTTTGTGATATATTCTTTAGTTTCCTATTTTTTTAATGAATTATTATTTTCACTGAAATTTTTTTGTCGGATTATTTCTCAAATGTTGATATTGTTTCGGAATCGTCAAAAGCGATTGTTCACGATATATTGAAAATTCCCTAGATCTATGGAATAACTGCACAATATGGCAACACATCACCCGACGATGTGGCAACATGGCATCTGGGGGTGCCAGATACAACCCCCAAGGGCGAACCCTTTAGGACTTCTCAACCCTCTAGGACCGCCTGATTCTAGGCCCCTGGCCCCATTTAGAATAGTTGCGGTATAAAAAAATTAATTAATACTCATTTTTGCCTATGTCATAGAATAAAATCATCTCTTGAAAAAGGCCAAAAAGGGACCCAAACGTTAAGATTTTTTAATTAGTTGTGTTATTTGCTACCATCCACGATAAACCATATAAAAATAAATAGATATAGGAAATAAATAAGAAGATATAATATATATATATATATATATATATATATATATATATATATATATATATATATATACAGGGTGAGTCAGTTTTTTGTAGACAAACTTTAACAGGGGATAGAACGCACGTTTTTAAAAAGAAAAGTGCCTATAAATATATGGCCGATCTAGCTTCCTAAGGAAGATACAAGGTGTTAAAGTTTCATTTTTTTTTACATTAATGTGTAATATTTTCTGAACGGAATGATATATTCACTAAATATTTTACACATATCTTAACCTGCATAGGATCAACATGTTGTATTGTTCCTGTCGAAAATACTATAGTGGATGTTACTTTTTTCGGGTACTTCGGATATTCTGCATAATGGAACTTTTTTTTCGTACGCCACTGACATTATCTGATACATATTTCTAAAATAACGGCCCCTTAGTAACAATTTTGATCTCTTGTAATTTTGCTCTAACTACGACAGTTTTAGAGATATTGGCCGTTGTTTCTCTGACAGTGTAATGTCGTTATTATATTTTTTTTCTCGAATTTCCTTTATGACTTATAAACGAACTCTTAGATTTTTTCATGTTTGGGGGATAATGCCTATTAATTAAGGCGCATAAAACAAGCGGTAAGAATGTTCAAAAACTTGCACAGTGGCGGGGTGGAAGGGGTGCTCCACCCCTTTCGTAAACAGAACATCTACGCCAAAGACTATTTAAAAAAAAACTGTTATTTTCATTATCTACATACAGTTTAACAAAACTAATGTCCCTTCTTCTGTTTCGAAATTCCTGTGCGGTTCCTAGTTATTTTGATTTTAAGTGTTTGATGTGGTACTAAATTAAGTAATTTATTTATTAGCAATAATAATTATCGGCTAAATATTTAATTCTTTCAACGAAACCTACCTAAATATGGTGTGTTAAGGATTCTAAAAAGCCGAAATCTCTTATTCTTTATCTTTTTCCAATGTAGTCAAAATAAATATTTGTTATATCAAGCCTTACTCAAACACAATACTTTTATATGTTGAAATCTGTTAAATTACAAATGTACTTACAATACAATAGATTATTGTGCAGTTGCCAAAAGTCTTAAAAATTTCCTTTAAGTTTTATGAAACTTGTGCATGTACCAATTTCTGTTTCAATTTTTGTTGTTGTTTGCTAAATAATTTCCATTTAAAACTAGCGTATTTGTAACTGTACGTAATAATTGCAACAAAATATTATACTCCTTGGAAAACAAGTAAGCATTATGTCATATTTTGAAACGACAGTTTGACGTATTACAAGTTTATCTATAAACAATTTTGCTTCATCTTGAATATTTGCACTGTTATTAATTATTATTTTTAAGATTAAAAAGTTATTTTATGTGATTTGCCAGATATTAATTAGTGTAACATGCCGTTTACATTTACAAATAGCGAACAAGCCGACATTCATTTTATTTATGGGTTCGCAAATGGGAATTCAAGATACGCAGCTAGGGAGCATCGAAGAAGATTTCAAAATAGACGACAACCTCATCATTCCGTTTTTGTGAGTATCCACCGTCGATTTGTTAACCAGGGTTTGAAAAATGTACCCGGGGGCCGACAGAACAACCGTGGACGAGATAGAGACCGTATATTGCGGGAATTTAATAGGAACCCAACGACAAGTACTCGACGTGCTGCTATTGCTCTTGGTATTTCCCAAAGTAAAATTTCCCGGGTTTTAAAACGGGATCACAGACGCCCATATCATTTTTAACCTGTTCAAGGTTTATGTCCAGGTGACGCTGAACGAAGACTTACTTATTGTAGGTGGGTTCTTAACTCCATTCAAAATAATAGGGATTTCTTTTCCAATATACTGTGGACTGATGAATCTTGTTTTACTCGTCGTGGTATAGTAAATTTTCACAATCTGCATGTATGGGCACATGAAAACCCACATGCTATTCGACCACGAAGTTTTCAACATGAATTTAGTACAAATGTCTGGATTGGAATTTACGGCAACCACGTGTTTGGACCTTATTTCTTGCCACAACGTGTAAATTCAGAAAATTTCCTACAATTTTTAGAAGAACACCATGGTAATATATGGGAAGTTATTCCTTTGAATTTAAGAAGACAGTCTTGGATTCAACTTGATGGGTGCCCGGCCCATTATGGCAGAAATGTAAGAAATTGGCTAAACAATAACTATCCCAATAACTTGGGAGGTGGATAGGTCGTGGAGGTCCAGTGGCGTGGCCTCCCAGATCCCCCGATTTAACACCACTTGACTTTTTTGTGTGGGGATTCATTAAGGAAATAGTGTATACCACTCCGGTTAATACACTTGAGGAACTTCAAAATCGCATTAGAGATGCTTGCAATGAAATAAGGGTGCATCATTTAGTTAACTTAAGACGTTCTATGATACGTCGCAGTGAAATGTGTATTGAGAAGAACGGTTTACATTTTGAACAAAGTATCTAATTTTATGTATGTAGGTACTAGTGTTATTGTTATTAATTCTTGTAATTGTTATTTATAAATCATTATTGCTAACAATTGTTATTTATTCCACAATTATTATTGTTAATTAAATATTGCTATAAATTCAAAAATGTTTATATCTCCATAAACATTAACATCAATGTTCATCTAATGTTTTTTTTGTAATTGTAATTACTTGGAAAGAGATAAAGAGATTTCGGCTTTTTAGAATCCTTAACAAACCATATTTAGGTAGGTTTCGTTGAAAGAATTAAATATTTAGCCGATAATTATTATTGCTAATAAATAAATTACTTAATTTAGTACCACATCAAACACTAAAAATCAAAATAACTAGGAAACGCACAGGAATTTCGAAACAGAAGAACATTATTTTTGTTAAACTGTATGTAGATAATGAAAATAACAGTTTTTTTTTAATAGTCTTTGGCGTAGAAGTTCTGTTTACGAAAGGGGTGGAGCACCCCTTCCACCCCGCCACTGTGCAAGTTTTTGAACATTCTTACCGCTTGTTTTATGCGCCTTAATTAATAGGCATTATCCCCCAAACATGAAAAAATCTAAGCGTTCGTTTATAAATCATAAAGAAAATTCGAGAAAAAAAAATTATAATAACGACATTACACTGTCAGAGAAACAACGGCCTATATCTCGAAAACTGTCATAGTTAGAGCAAAATTACAAGAGATCAAAATTGTTACTAAGGGGCCGTTATTTTAGAAATATGTATCAGATAAAGTCAGTGGCGTACGAAAAAAAAGTTCTATTACGCAGAATAGTCGAAGTACCCGAAAAAAGTAACATCCACTATAGTATTTTCGACAGGAACAATACAACATGTTGATCCTATGCAGGTTAAGATATGTGTAAAATATTTAGTGAATATATCATTCCGTTCAGAAAATATTACACATTAATGTAAAAAAAAATTAAATTTTAACACCCTGTATCTTCCTTAGGAAGCTAGATCGGCCATATCTTTATAGGCACTTTTCTTTTTAAAAACGTGCATTCTATCCCCTGTTAAAGTTTGTACAAAAAACTGACTCACCCTGTATATATATATATATATATATATATATATATATATATATATATATATATATATATATATATATATATATATATATATATATATATATATATATATATATATATATATATATATATATAAAGGTTCTTAATATTAAAAATATTATCCCCGTAAAATTCCTGAAATATATTTTATGGGACAGTGAACACAGCATAGTGGCAATACGATAATAAATAAAATGTTTGTTTACCTTAGTACGGTAGGAACACATTGTAGATAAAATATGTATTATGTGTATGCATGTCTTCAACGCAAATATCAGCCAACATACTTAAAATATTGTTTTAGCTACACAGAGTAAGGTAAACAATGTATCTTAATATATTCCGTTATAATAGATTGAGTTCAAATTAACATAATATGTTAGTAACTTGTTTTAGAAATGAAGAATTGGAATAATTTATCATCTATATAAAAGACCAAAGCATATATATATATATATATATATATATATATATATATATATATATATATATATATATATATATATATATATATATATATATATATATATATATATATATATATTGGATTTCATGATCCTGTTCAAAATTTTAAGGAATATTATGATCATTTAAATGATCATATCAATATTAACATCAAATTTTTACCGTAATAACAAGGAATAAGTTAATAGAAAAATAAATTATAGCTTGAAAAAATAAAAAACTCATTTTAAAGGGAAACTTAACTAAAAAGTAAAATATAATGTATCTATGAACTATTAAGATTTTGTAAAAAAGCCTGTACAGATAGTAGTTGAAATTATAATAGTGTAGATGTATGAAGTTGTACGTATTAAAACGGAAAATATAAGCTGGTTATTATGGGAAACTGTGTTTGGTATGTGTGTGTAGTTAACATTTATGCCGGCTGTTCTCAAATTTTACAATTTAGCAATTTTCACAATGCACAGAATTAGCGCAGATGTCAGAGGCTGAGGCGGCATATTATTATTTTGCGGGCTGCATTTGCGCCCGGGATCGAGGCTTGGGTATTTAGATAGATATTTTCTGTATATTTGTAAAACAGATCATAATTTTTCTAACAGATTTTCTACGGATAACAGATAATAATTTTTCTCCATGCAAATTAAGATCAATAATAACACAGCGATGAGAAATATAACCAATTTGTATCAAGAAACATTATATTTCACTGATCTGTTATAAATATCTTACCTAACGTAAAATGCCTACATAAATTTCCGCCACGATAATATACAGCATCATAAATTGGGGGACATTGCCAACTTATAACATTATACATCGAGACTTACATTGTTTATTTATATCTCGAATCCATAATAACAATATTTTAATTTAAAAACAATTGGCACTGCATCGACAAAAACTAAAATATCGGTCACTTGTTACGTATGAAGGTTTTCCATGTAATTGGTCATTATTTGGGGACACGTGGTAATCATTTACGCTGAAATCAAATAGCGTAAACTGAACATTTCAGTATATGCAAAGAACGTCACGTATGGCAGTCGTTATATATTTTTGTGAGACTGCCAATTATTATGAGGAAATTAGCGAAAAAAAATCTGTCTATCAGACTACTACCCACAAAAAATCTGTATTACATAAACGTGTTATAAAAGGTCAGTTTTATCATAGTCCTATTAAGAGGTATATCGTATCCGCCAGAATAATTTATATTCGTATACAAAATTAATTGCAGCAAAAACATAATAGCAGCCAGGGTCGGATTCTTAGTTTTAGCATATCACAAAATTATTTTTTTTTCATAATAATTTAAAAAATACCTTATTCATTTTTCTTCTTATTTCATGAGTTATTCGAGGAGTTATTTGAGAAATAACTCTAACTAACAATTAGTAAAATAGGAGCTTTATTTTAAAGGAATAAAAATATAGCTACATGTACAGGGTAAGTCTCTTAAGATTGACACCCCCCTTATCTCACTTGTCCTTTGCCGATTTAACTCATTCAAAAAAGGAGTAGACACGGTTTTTGATGAATTTTAATAATCTGAGAACAGATATTAAAAATCTCGTAAAATATACAGGGTGGAAAATAAAACATGATTTTTTTAAATGGAACACCCCGTATATTTTTAGACCAAAATAATATCCTTAATTTTCTGAATCCAAAAATGTGTAATTGTTATATAATCACTCCACCTGTTCGTGAGATATTACTAAAAACTTATCACATTACGGGTGTCAATTATAAAATAAGAACATCAAGATACCTCTGGAAACAATGCATATTTGCATTGTTTATTTGTTGACAGATGTCATCCAGTTTTTTGTGAGATAGTAGTTCACTCTCTTAGATATTAGCGTAAAAAATAAGCAGTGTTCGTAAAGAAGCAAGTTATTTTGAAAATGGTATATTCATTGGAAGAGCGAAAAGAGTTACTTGAAATTTATATTCAGTGTGCAACAAGAATAAGTCTCTTGCTCGGAGGGAGTATGTTAGGTTATTTCGAGAAAGGCTACCTCCTTCCAAAAATAGTTTTTAAAACATTTATGCAAAGTTTAGGAATACCGAATCTCTGAAAGACAAGAAAAGGGAAAGGCGAAGAACAAAAACAGGAGAAGACACAGAACTCAACGCGTTATTATATTTTGCTGAAAATCCATCCAAATCATCCTATGCCGCAGCAATAGAATTGGATATATCACAAAGAAGTGTGATCAAAATATTACATCGCCATAATTTTAAACCATATAGTATTTTGCCCGTTCAATATTTAGACGACAACAACCTTCAAGACAGGTTAACCTTCTGCAGAGACATACTTGATAGAATAGAGGAAGATGATGAGTTTCTAAGTCATGGCTTTTGGACTGACGAAAGAAGTTTTTCTACTGCGGGAATTTTTAACAGAAAAAATGCACATTACTGGGCAGCGGAAAATCCACATATTGTAAAAAAAATAAAAAAAGAAGGATACCAAACTGTAAACGTGTGGTGTGGCATCCACAAGGATGCTATTGTAGGTCCTGTATTTATAAATGGGCCCTTAAATGCACAACGTTATGTGGATATTCTTCAACATCCAGTTGAAAATTATTTAGATAATATTAATTTAGTGGACAACAGATCTGTTATTTGGCAGCAGGATGGAACGTCACCTAATACCTAAACAGAAAATATCCTATTTGGATAGGAAGGCACGGTTTTACACATTGGCCCGCTAAAAGTCCGGACTTAACACTTATGGATTTTTTTCTCTGGGGTTAAAACAAGATATATACGAAACTGGGGTTTTTAATAATATGAATGAGTTAAAAAAATGCATACGTGTAAAAATTGAGGAATTAAACCAAAATGGTGATATATTTCAAAGGGTGAGAAGCAATTTTATAAAGCGATGCCAAATGTGTATTCAGAATGGTGGTGGTTACGTGGAAAATATTTAATTACGTTACGTGTAAATAAATAAAATTGTGTTACTCTATTGTGTTACTGTATTAATATTGATTTTTATTTGTTTTTATTAGGCTTATGTTGTTTATTGTTATTACTCGTTACTGTTATTGTCACCTATATATTATTTATTGATTATCTCAATAAATGGCATTGTTTCCAGAGGTATCTGATATGTTTTTTGTTTTATAATTGACACCCGTAATGTGATAAGTTTTTAGTAATATCTCACGAACAGGTGGAGTGATTATATAACAATGAGATATTTTTTTATTCAGAAAATTAAGGACATTATTTTGGTATAAAAATATACGGAGTGTTCCATTTAAAAAAATCATGTTTTATTTTCCACCCTGTATATCTTACGAGATTTTTAATATCCGCGCTCAGAATATAAAAATTCATCAAAAACCGCGTCCACTCCTTTTTTGAATGAGTTAAATCGGCAAAGGATAAGTGAGATTTACCCTTAGACTTACCTAGAGACTTACCCTGTACGTGTGGTTGCTGCTACTTACACTCCTTCTCAGAAAAAGAAAGCCCTACCCTGGCTCGGTTTGTATACTTAGGACGAGGCAATAATCCGATGCAACAAACCGATATCTTGAGCTGTCGGCGGATCCAAACAAAGAGAAGTTACTTTTTATATGAATATGAATTATATCTGATGGTACTATATACTATAGTACTTTCGTTTGATATGCAAACTAATGGAATGCGGTGCTCAGTGGCGCGCGCAATTATCCTAATATAGAAAATAAAATAAATAAATGTTAACTCAATTTAATTGAAAATACATATATCAAAATGTGAATGTGATTTTGTAAATGATGGTCTTTTAACCTTCGAATCCAAGAAAACAGGCGATTACCATGAAGACATGAATTCTACCGTTTTCGAGGATTGGTTCAAAGGAATTCTAGACAAATTACAACCTGGATCTATTATGATGTGATGGATAATGATTCTCGTAGAACAGAACAGCTGCCCACAACTGCTTGGCGTAAAGGGCAAATTAAAGACTGGCTGGAAGAAAGAAATATTGAACACGATGATTCACTACTTAAAGCTGAATTGTTGACACTGGCAAGGCAACATTTCCCAGCTTTAAAGAAGTATGTGGTGGATGAAATGGCCAAAGCAACAAGAATGGAGGTAATTCGATTGCCTTCGTATCACTGCGAACTGAACCCAATTGAACTTATTTGGGAAAATAGAGAAAATACAACATTTAAGTTAGCTGATGTGAAAAAACTTACCTTACCTCTTACCTTACATATCTTACCTAAGTTGTACATGCAGCATGCAAAATGAATATATTTTAAATACATTCAAAACTAAATAATTTTTTGTCGTAAAGATTTGCACATATATGAATATGACATAATAAGACATCTTTTGAAGTCACCTCACCTTGGTTGTATATGATGATACGCCACTGAGCAGTAAAATCAGTAAATCGACGGCTTGTTCATCCAGGTGTTTTCTAAGTGAGTGAGAAGGGAAATGATTTTTATCTGAGTTGAAGAGGGATAGCGACCCATAAGTTAAGCCGCGGACTGGAGACCCTATATAGTTCTATTCACAAGAAATTGTGGCGGTATACAATTTTACACTGAATATCTTTTTGTATTGCATAGTGATGTGATTTACCGCTTCTGTGGTACGGGTTTTCTTTGTAAAATGCCGCACAAATTTTTGCTCTAGTTTGTATATCAAACAAAAACACTATAAATAAACTAACGAATCTTAAGTCGTTACGTCATTACTAATTGAACATTATAATTTGCTGCTTCGCAAATTATAATATTTCGCGTCGTCGGCTTAATGAAACCGAAATGTGGGCAACAAGGACAGACAACATGTTCTATTAGCGATGACGTAACCACTAAGATTCGTTAGTTTTAATATATCCAGATATCACAGTAAATTGCCAAATGGTAGCACTGGAACAAAATTAATAACAAACAAGTTGTAACCACAATAACATATACAAATACATACCCGAGTATATACCTAAAGGGGTTTTCATAGAATTTTAGAGAATATTATCCTCTAGCCCATATTATAAGATCCCTGGGAAGGAAGCTAATAATAACGCATTTCAAAACCTTTTTTAAAAGTAGTATTGCAGATATAATAACGGGCCTTAATTAATATTTGTTAACCACCTGACCATTATTTATGAAGTTATAAGGCAACTTATTATTAGCCCAGGGTCAATGCGGGTTTATGGTCAACAGAGACAAGCTGAAATTTGATACAGCGCTTTTTTTTGAGGTGTCACACATACCCTGAAACCCTAGCGGTAAAACGTTGAGCCAGTCCCCCCAAAGGGACTAAAATCAGTCTTTTTACAGTCTTGTTATACAGCTTTTTACAGTATTGTGATACAGGGTGGTCACAATACCATAAACGTGCATTCCCATTTTTTTTTAAATAATACACCACGTATATTATTACTTCTGTAATCTACGTTTGTTAAGCTTTCAAATGATGATCATTTGATGCCTTTATTCGTAATGTTCGATTTTCATTTACGAAATATAAATATTTTTACTATTACGTTCTACAATGAGCTTCAAGTAAACAGAACATAAAGAAAACATCCATAAGAAATTTAAGAAGCAATGGGGACACAACAAGTAGCTGTCAGCTGACCAAATCTCCTGAGATATCCCAGCGGAGAGACAGCAAGGAAATATCTGGCAATGTCTAGGGTAAACCTACGAGTTATAATAGGAATCCTGACTGGGCACTGGGCCGGGTGAGGAAGCATTCTATAATATGAGGCAAAGTGCACACCCATCTGCAGACGATGTGAACAAGAAGATGCAACGGTCGAACATATACTCTGTGAATATCCTGCTATATTGTCAACCAGAGAATCCATACTTCCACGGCCAATCTGAGGGAAATGCCCCTGGGCAACATCATCACCTTTTCTACAACATTAGGCTGGTTGATGGCCTAGGTGAGACATTTCCCCCACGAAGGAAGCACAAGGGGATCAATGGGGCCTAAGTGCAGCGGAATCTTTAATCCGCAATACGAACAAATACAGATACAGAATACTTTCCTTGTAAAATTTAAATCTTCAAGTCTTACTCGAAAGTCACGAAGGAACAGCTCTTCTATTCTCTGTAAATGATAAGGGTAAAGTCCTTGCCTTTTTAAAATCCTTTATACTGATATCCTTGTTATGCGGCATTGTTATGTGGCAAGAACAGCCTGTCTACTACTAACTAGATTCAGGATGTTCACCAAAATAATGCAATATTTGTGCCCGCATTGCATCTCCTATTTGTCTCCGACGACCACATTTATGACCACATTCTCTTAACCTCAAGTGAATATTAGAAAAAGTATGAACATTTGGCAAAGTACGAGCAGGGAACTTATGACGATACCATTTCTTTGCCCCTGCCGATAAAGGAAATGCTTCTTTATATTCACCATGAATTAAATGTATGTCTACGTATTTCTCATTACAATATCTATACATTTTAAAACCTGGTTAGAAAAATATTAGCAGTAAGTATTAAGTAGTAAGGAATGATGATCTTATTATTTCAGAGGCAAGAAACAATGTAATATTGTCAAATCATAATTTGACACCAGCCTACTTTTAGTATTTTACACTAATATAATCGTGTTCATCGCTTTTGAGAGATCACTTGGTAGATGTAATTTAATTAACGGACGATTTTATGAATTTTTTTCAAGAATCATAATGTTTAGTAATTTTTTATAATTCAAAAAAATAGCACAGAAAGATAATTACAAAATTTCAAGAAGGTTAGTCAATTTGACCACTTTGTGTACATGAGGTGGATAAAATGAGTTCGTTACTCATCAAAAGGCATGTAGCCTTTTGATGAGTAACCGAGATGCGAGAAGTAATTTCGTCTTTTGTCGATTACGTTATTTTGAAATAGAATTTAAAAACCGTTTCTTGGGACACACCTTTAAGGGTGTAGCTGGACAGGAAGGGGTTATGTTGAAAAATTGTATACGAAGAACCTATCTTAATCTTCGACATGGAATCCACAGTTAAATTCTTTGCACGTTATTACGGGACCCTATATACGAAGTTAATATGTATTTAAAAATATATGGCCAAACTTGATTCGGAAATTGACCTGATTTTTCCTTCAAATAATTTAAAAATGTTCAATTTGCATTCCTCGATCATTATGCCTGACTATTTGGTAACCAAGTTTATTGTAATAGCAAAGTAACTGATTTCTATTCCAACGAAGAAATTATTGCGACTTATTTGAAATTCGAGATTATGGCGAAGGTGCCGATCATATAATTTTCACGTGCCTGTCTATTTTTAGCCGCTTAGCATTACTCCGCGGAAATATTTTTATGTCTGCCGTTATATGTTCACTTGCTCTTAAAAATCCTGAAGACATTTGGCACTGATCTTTGTTTTAAATAAATCATAGACATTATTTCTATTATAAACATAGCGATGTAAGACATTCGAAATTATTATGGATTTAACAACCAGCGAAATTTAGTTGGAGGTGGCCCGCTGATGCAGTCATCTTTTATGAACGCGCTTTTAAAAAATCGCGGCGTTTTTAGATGAAATAAAATTAAACTTTTGTTTAAGCGTATTTTTTTTCGCGTGCCGCTTTCAAATTTAAATTTGATCAGTTGATGTTAATGGACATAACACCACAGCAAAGTGAGAAAAAATTAATCCTTGTGATGTATTTCGTATACAAACATATTACTCAAAAGAGACGCCAGAGACACTAATGGGATGTGCATTAAATAAATAGCGCAAGAATCCTCAAACGCGCATATTATACACTTCACAAAGAATTAAGACTCGACACGAAGAAATTATTTAATCATTATTTTGCAAATTGCGCTATTTCGCAAGTACGATATCGAAAATTTCTTTTCATACGTCTCTTTTAAGCTGGCCGTTTTTCTAGGTTTCTGAGGACAAATCCCAAAAGCATGTTCGGCCTTTTATTGCATCTATGAAATTTTCGCCTTCAAGATTTTGGACATCCCAATCTATGGTTCCCAATCCCGCGGTTCGCGGTTTAATTTTTGTTTACTTAACACTGTTTGATTGGGAGCCGGGGAAAAGTACATAATGACAATTTGTGAACAAATTGTGAACATGTGATTTGTGATTTGTAAAAAAATGCCGTGTGTTTTATCGCCCCACGACAGGCGACAAAAAAGCCGTACCGATAGCGGGTAATAAATGTATTTTGAACACCTGGCTTGCTCTTTTGCGTTCCCGTTTGGCGACGTTTTTTTTAATCACCCATTTTTTTGGGAGATCCCTATAGAAATAAAAGAGAAAAATAGAGTTTAGGATTTCAATGTGAAAAATAGTAATAGTTCTAGCAGTTAAGATAGAAAAATCGCGAAAAGCAATTCTACGGCGCTAACTTCACGCTGTGTTGCTTTTTCAACTCTCAAAAAATTGATGATTTAAAAAAGCAACGCCAACTTCACAGCACTATCATCACCAGCTACTCAAGAACGGTTTTTGGTGTGCTTTGGCTTCGTCAGTTTTGGCATTCGACATTCTGCCGTATCACTATGCAATCAAACTTGAAAATTGGTTTAAGCACTGAATATTTTTCAACATGTACACGTCGTATGAATCGAATCATTTCAAAGACAATGCTGACTGCTGTTTACAGTGGTATATCTGAACAAGTTTTTAGGCAGGTAAAAAATTGCCGCTACTCGGATTTACAACCCATCAGAGACAATTGAAAGTATTGAAAGTATGGATGAACATGAATATATAAAATATAAATATGAAATGTTGTAACAGAATAAGAAAATACAATACAAAGATAATAACTTAGTACTTGAATGAATCTCAACATGATTACAAAGGTTTTTCTGTAAATTGATAGCGTTTGCATTTTCGGGGAATTTAAAATTTCAAATGACATATTGGCTCATATCATGCAGATATGCAGAGCTTTTGAGGAAAACAAATAAAAAAAGAATATCTCATATGGTGCAAATTTTTTGATGGACACGGTTAAGGTTTTTTCAGCATCCTGACATGTATATGCCTCAATTTACGCGTTGCGTTTGTTATTTAGAAGTACTCCAGGAAGTACCCTCTTAGTTCTCCAGGAAAAACACGCAACAGACGTAAGTTGAAAACGAATTATGTTCATGATGGAGTTATATAAGAAATTCGTAATATTGTGTATACTATGAAATAAGAGAAAAAATATATTGCAATTAAAACAATTAATGAAATAGTGAAGCAAAAGGTTAGATGTTTCGGATACGTTTCCTTTGTAAGCAACGTTATCTTTGTGAGCATGTTCTACGAAATTATAAGCAATTTATGTACCTTGACGAAACATGGATTTTTGTGAAAGGAGGATTTAAAAGATCGTGGCAAGATAACAGTGAAAAAAGTTGTAAAACAGGCCACGCAGGAAATGGTAAGCATTTTGTTGTGCTACATGATGGGCCTAGGCGTAAATTCATACAAAATGCTTCATTACTTTTTTCTACAAAGTCGGCGAACAACCGCGATTCAATGGACCAAAATTATTTCAAGAAATCTCGGAAAAACTAATTCCAAATCTTATTGAGCCATCGATAGTGGTGATAGATAATGCGTCCTACCATGGTTTTTTTTGAAGAGCCAATTCCTACTGCTTGCTGGAATAAAACCTAAAATAATGGCTTTCTTGTTGCGTTCTTGTTTAAGGCATAATATTTTCGAAAGATGATCTGAAAATTGAACTTTTAAATTTAATAGACTTATTATTGTGGGGTATTTGTAAAGATTATGATCGGCGTATTAGTGAATTGGTTACGGAGACAAACAAGTTTTAGAGATGTTTTAGAGTGTTGGATCAAATTACTCCAGATATTTGGGAAAATTGTGTTAGACATGTAGTAGAAGACATTGTAAACAAAGATTGGAAACGTGAAGTACGTTACGATGAGGTTGACCCCTAATTATTAACTATAGAAGGCAGCAATAAAAATAATATTACTCTATAGAAGTACTTGGTGTTGACCGTGTCGACGGTAGAATAAGATTGTTATCGATATATAATAAGATATAAGTTAATCGTCGATGAAAACGAAAATGGTCGACGTTAACTGATAACATTGACACAAGATAATACAAAATACATAAGAGAACTCAAGACTTTGACGAATTCTGAAGGCGAGACAGTTGGATCTAAAGAGAAAAATTATCAGAACATTCATGTCGTCAAAACTCTTAAGGATCAAGGCTCAAGGCTACTCGGAAATAATTAACTGCGATGTATCTTCTCCCCCATTATTAAAAGATATCAGTGACAATGAGATTAAATGACATATTAAAAGTGACTCAGTCCCTAATTCACTTAATTTGGATATAACAATCAAGACATTCTTATTCCCGGTTCACACACAGGCAGCTGAACGATGTATGACATTCGCGACAGAGGCCTCAAGAAAAGTTTGCAGAGCTAAGTTTATGGATGTTTTTATCAGAATGACTATGCTGTCAAGGTCAATCATGCCTAACTTCGCCCACAAATCATATTTCAAAGTAAAATTTTCAAACAAAGTAACAAAGTAATTTTTTTATAATTTCATTAACTTTGAAGTCAATGCGCGACCGGAACATGTTGATGGATTTAAATAATATTTAAACATTATTTTCTGTGGTTATGTAGTACATAATAATTTGAGCTATTACATTGGGGAAGAGGTTAATTTAAAAATGTTAAAAATGATAGTAAAAATGTGAATTTTTCCAAATTTCGGTAAACTCTAAAGCATATGCGCGACCAGAAAATATGCACAGATTTTATTTCTTTTTTACACTTTTATAGTCTTCCCAATTAGCAGCTTGTCCGCTTTATTAAGTAAATTGAAATTTTACGGCCTACTATAGTGTGGAGTGATCGTAGAGTAACGGGGCCGATGCTACGGTACTCTGGACCAGTCTGAGGCCTAGTGAGGCACTAAATTAATAATAATAATAACGTCATAATAATTGTATAGAAGAACGTTTTGATAATACAAATACGTAAAGACACAAAAATAAAAAAACTACTATAGTAACACGCTGTGTTATGTTTATTATTATATTTCTGTTGTGATAAGGTTGTAGAAAATGTTTAATATTATTGCATTCGCAACATTGAGCAAAAGTTGGTATTCGTACGATTGTATACGTCATACACGCCAAGATAGCTGAAAAATAGTATATACCTGATGATACCTACATGATGTGGAACAAAAATACTTGACCAAAATGGGCATATCGCAAGATGTCTTATATATAACGATGGAAAAGAAACATATCCCATATCATGGATTCTCCTATGCTTATTACAATAATTTCTGTATAGACTCACCTTCTTATTGGATTTAAATACAGCACATTTGAATACATTTGACGCTCCATCTCTAGCTATATAACTAAATATTTTAAGGTCCTGAGAATCGTGTGATACGTAAAATATTCTATAAATAGGATTGTTCATAATAACCGATTTCCCATCGTCCAGCCAATGTTTTCTCTGAAAATAAAAATAAAGGTATTAATATTATGAGAGGCGGTACATGCGTTTCATATTTACTTAAAATTGCACATATTTATAAGGATAGATATATCGATTGGAGTTACACCGCAGCAAAGACGTAGAATTCACATTTATAGAATTCTACTAAACCAATTTTAACAAAATAAATTGATCTCATTTTGTTACATTCTGTAAATGATTCTGTGTGCATAATCTAAATATATTTATTTTACTAATGCCTGGAAAATATATGTTGATTATTGAATTAAAAATTATTTAACCCTCAACATCGAATTCCTCTTAATTTTTACAGAGGCAACAAAAATCGTTTTATTGGCCGAAATTTAAAATACTGTGCAGCAATTTTATTTAGTTTATTGCTATGTTACTATTGTAAGAGTAGTTAATATTTTTTGTATTCACGATAATTAATAAACATTATTTTTGCTTATGAGCTCCACTATTTTCATTCCGCATAATGGGTAGCTTAGAAAAACGATAGACAAAACATGCTCGCCACTATTGCTGAGTAAGAGAAGTTCTTTTAATGAGAATAACGTGATCTTGAAGCCGTGCAGTTTAAAAGTAAGTTTATAAGTAAGTTAGTTTAAAGCCGCAAGGTGAGTACTCACTGAACATTTCTGTTGTTAAACTACTGATTTTGGTGTGAACGTTATTATTTATAATATTTGAGAGATGTTTGAATATTCGTAGTAGAAGCATGATATTAGCAGTGTTTCCCAAGTTGAATAGTAGAGACGCATTCTCGGCAATCCAGTTGCGTGTATAGCTCCAGCTGCGTACCTGGAAGGGATTAGACAGGGTGTGGCGATCCGACTTTATCAGATGATAATAGTAATATTGGCGTATGCTTGGCGATCCAGCTATGTTAATTATGTGTAGGGTTGACTTATGCCTCTGCACATATGTATACTCCATTCATAATAGCTTAAAAATAGCCCAAGAGGAAACAAAATTATAAAATTTTTCCGCTTGGGAATTAAACTTGTCAATGGATGTACTTTCAAAAAAAAGAGTTCTCAAGCAACAAATGGGACTTTCATCTCTAAAATCTACCTCAAAAGTGCAATTCGGTAGTTTTTTGCGTTTTTCACGAACATGGTATATAATGTATTCTAGGCGGCGCGACGGTATCGAACATGAGACATTCCAACACATTCCTTCCAATCTATAAACGGATATTAAGTTACTGTTGTACTTGACGGTTATTCAGAAAAAGTGTCAGCACAAAAAGTGTCGAACGTCAAAGATGACTATTAAAATGCTCTACCCCTGATATATTTTTTTGACAAAACACAGTATTAGTTTAGCAGCAAAGTAAATTTTTAAATAATCCTAACAATAAGGAACGACTTATTTCATAGCTTGCTGAACATCTCAACAACCAAAATGTAGGCACATATATTACTACAGTAGATGATGCTGATGTCGAAATTGTTGCCACTGCTATCAGAAAATCTTAGGGAAACGAACAAGTTGTAGTGGTTGGTCAAGACGTCGACCTTCTTGTTTTATTATTTGCACTTACTCCAGAGGCACGGATATCATATTTCAAAAAGATGCTCAAGGTAATGTTCTAAAACGGCTGTATAGTTTGAAGAACTTATAGAATTCAAAGAATCTATCTTATTCATTCATGCTATTAGTGGCTACGATACAACGTCCGTCAGGATTCTTTGGAAAGGACAAACAACAGTTTGTACATCTATTTAATAGCAGAAAGAACTTTGATAGTGTAATTCAGATTTTTAATAATGCTAAGTCAACTCAAAGAGAAATTGAGCAAGCTGGGGAAAGGTTTATGTTGGAGCTCTATAAAGCTAAATAATTATAGGGCAGTCTTCTGAGTCTATCTGAGCAAAGATATGCTTATTTTAATAAATTTGTTAGGCAAGCGCGCAGTGCTGTGGTTCTTTCAAATTTACCTCCCACGTCTGCAGCAGCACAACAGCTTTCCCAGCGTAGTTACCTTCAAGTGCAAATATGGCGTGGACAACATGTGCATCCTGAACTTTGGTGCTGGAAAATAATTATGATGCCGTCACCTGTCTATACCACTGAACCACCCGCCCCAGCCTCTATTTTAAAATTAATAACCTGCAGGTGCAAACAAGTGAGTGGAAAGATATGCAACTGTACTAAGGCAAGCTTACATTGCATAACTCTGCAGCAATTGCCGAGGCCAAAGCTGTACCGCTACAGATACCACAGATGAGGTAGATACTGCC
Source organism: Tetropium fuscum (assembly GCA_964058915.1). Lineage (NCBI taxonomy): Eukaryota > Metazoa > Arthropoda > Insecta > Coleoptera > Cerambycidae > Tetropium > Tetropium fuscum. Next base: position 81,987 of record CAXKVY010002672.1, read on the forward strand.
GAAGACGTATTATAAATTTATTTTGACTTAGTCGATTAGGTCTCCAGGAGAAACCACTTAAGAAAAACGTATAGTGCTCTTGTATAAATCGCAAAACATTTTTATAAACTCCTCCAATATAATACAACCTTACATTAAATAATAGAGTTCGAAAATTATACCTAAAATACATGATTATACCATGTTCGTGTATCTCTGTTAATGCAACCCCTAATTTTAATAAATAGCTGATTTCTCGAAAACCTCTCTTCTAGGTCAACTCTACGCATCCACAGCGTAACATAGCGCTTCGAACTGCATTAGGTGCACCTTGGTATATGCCCAACGAGGTCATCCGAAGAGATCTGAAGTATAAGCCGGCAATGGAGATGATCGATAACCACGCCATGTAGCTCTACGTCAACGCAGAGGACCACGGGAATCCGCTGATCTGGCTGGCAGGGACTACGATCTAGAGGAAGCCGGACCTCATAAACGGCCAATGACCCAGATCCTAGACAACGGGTAAGTGTAATATAATCATCTTCAGTACTACTCATCAGTACTACTCATCCTCCCATAGCAATCTGAATGCTGGGCAGCCGGGCTCTAGCAAGCCCGTAGCAAGCCCGGCGAGAGGCAGGAAGACTATGCTTTTTAGGTAACTCAGTTCATGAAAAATACAAAAAAGTCCATACAAAAAAATAAGATTTGCACTTTGACAGCTAGCTGACTACCTGACAGCTGCCAATTGTCGAATTATTGTATTCACATCATACATGAACTGAGTTACCTAAACAGCATAAACTCACAACATAAAAATAAGATTTGCACTTTGTTAAGGCACTTTGAGAGCTAATTGACAGCTGTCAAGTGTCAATTTGGACAATTTGACATCGGATTTGAATTCAGCAACCCCAAAAACAGAAACCTAGACATTAAAATCGAAAAAATAAGTTATTTAAAAATCTATAAAGACTGCACGAATAAATAAATCTGTGGTTGAGCTGTGGAGCTTTCAAGCTCTGTAGCAGCCAAAGTATTGATTTTCGAGCTTTTTGCCTATTGAGACTTTTGCTTGGGATGACGAAATCTAAAACATATCCAAAATTCAGACGATTTGACCGGAACCCAATTTCCATAAGATTATTGCGGGGTCCTATTTCCTGATAATGAATCTTTTCAGTGATTTAATGTTGAATGTACCATGTACCTACTATGATTCATGATTGTCTTAGATATCAGGGTTTGACGGAGGCATTCATGTATTGTGTATTTTTATTTCTAGAATTAAAACTCCCCAAGAGAAGTGCTGATAATATCCCATCTGACAAACTAAGGTAAATAACTGCTGTTAGTAATCGGGCTACTACTCTCCTAGTGAGAATACTGTTTATGTAATTAATTAAACCGGCATTATCGGCATTAAGTGCTGACAGGTACATAAAAGGACTACTAGCCCATTATGTAGATCAATACGCACATAGAAGACAACTTGGACACTGAGAAAAAATATATAACTAGTGATAAATTATAAAATTAATTTGCGGCTTTCGCCTACAAAGTTATCACCAGAAGACTGAAAAATTCATCTTGCTATTTATTTAAAAATACCAAAATACCACATATCCCGACTCGGGTCTCGACTACATAGTCAAATCCGAGGTCAAATCACATTACTGTCGAGGTTCATTTCGCCTCTTCCATTATGATTTTAACTTAAAGAATGCGTTATACTTACTATAAAATAAGGGTCAAGAAACGGTTAACTTAAGTACGTACTCTCGTATGTTTAAAGCTTAAATATGTCGTTCTACCATAAAAAGACCAGTGCAGCAGTACAGTTTATGCCTCATAATAAAAATGGCGATGACGAGGTTAAAAGGCGTTCAGAATACATCGAAAACACGTTGAAGAAAAGAAGATGAGAAATAAAGAAGGCATGTAAAGGCTTAGCCATTAAAACTAAAAGAAAGAATTTGAAATTAAAACCTATTAATATTTTTGCTGGTGGCTGCCAGGGACAGAACAGGAATTCTGCTGTTGTCGGCATGTTGGTCTATTATTTCGTTCATAATAGTATATCAGTATTTCTGAAAGATGCTTATATTTGTTACCAATTCATAGAATTATTATACTTTGCCTGCACTGCTGAATCAGCTTAGCATAGCATATAAATACTTGTAAAACCAATTTTAAAATAAGCCGTTATATTCAGTGGTAGCTATGAATTAAACCTTACGAAACAGTTCAAACTTTTGTATTTATTCAGGATAGTTCGAATTATACATTCAGTAATAAAAAAAAGATAAACGTCAAATCAGTGATATGCTAATTGGCGCAGTCGGTAGGAACTGGCAATATTATGAAAAATTCTCTATGCCTAAATTTAAATTCTCAATTTAACAAACAAAGACCCACTAATCCAAATGGATCTAACTATCAAAGACCTTTTCAACAAAACGCACAACAAAATAGGCCTCCCATGAGACACAATAATAATTTTAAGCAGCAAAGGCCCTTAACAAGTCAGCTTAACTCAAACTTTAACATATTCTCACAACAGTGAACCCATCATATTAATTGTGATTCTGACTTTGATAATTATGAACCAAAAAATTATATCACTGAATATCAAAACGATTACCAACAAAATTTCTCAGAAATCATTCCGCAAACAAATGGATCCTTGACCATGCCACTCTCGCGGAAATGATTAGAGTACACTTATCCAAAAAATCCCTAGTGAACACCCTTTCAATATTTGCTATATTAAGTTTGTCAATAAGACCCACGTAGACCATTCGAAACGTTATACAATCAAAAAGATTTAATTACCAAATACGTTAGAGACCTTAGCAATCGCATATCACACTATTATAAAATAGCGCGTTCTAAAACACAGTTACACAAAGTTAATAAATAGAAAGCCAAAGTTCGCTTCGATGAACATACTCCCGAAAAAAGAGAATACAACATTGGCGACAAAGTATTATATCAAAGTCAGAAATGATAGATAAATTGAAAAATAAATTAAACGGACCTTTCCTAGTTTTAGAAACCTACCAAAATTCTGCCCTTTGGCGAAATTTAGAAAGAAACCAAACAACAAAAACAAACTTTGATAGAATGAAACCTTACTACGAAAATTAAATTATTTTCAGGTTTTTTTTCTACTGATCGGAGCAGCAGCTTCACAATATACAATACAGACAATAAATAGCACAGTGGGACTTTATTACCACGAGGATCCAAACATGGCAAATGGACCCATGGCAAATGGACGTTACTGGTTAACAAAAAAATAACATAAGAATATAGAGATCTTATTTTAATTTACATGAAACTAAAATTCTTAGGAATATGCGAACAGCTTATAGAAAGCTATCTATTCATAAAAGATAACTTAAATGATGTGCTAAACTCTAAAACATTTGCACGGTTAAAAATAATGGATTCTTCCAGAATCACACAAGGAGATTTCCTCAATATAGGAGATATCTCAAAACCTACACAGAAATATTTTACCACTTTTTAGTGGTAAAATAATCAACCTTCAAAAATAGCTCAATTCTTAAGAAATCATAGAACTTGAAGCTTATCAAACAAATTCCAATTTAGTGTTTTTTTAACTTTACCGTTTATATCCAATTCCCATTTTGGACAATAGAACTGGTCTGTATCACATTTTATTAATTAATAATAAACATATCGCGAGATGACGTTTCATTCATGTACGTACCCATTCCAAATCCAAATATATTTAAACCTCTGACTCTTGGAATGAAATTATGTTCAAATCGGTTCTCCTATTCTTAATGATGGACCCGGAAATTGTCATATATCGATAGTATTCAGCAACGGATACAATATAAAAGAACTGGAAGCCAACACTTATTATAATTTCAGAAGCACTCATTTTATATATAAAGGGAGTTATTATGTTAAACGTCACTCGTTATACGAACAAAAACATATACTTGTTAATTGTTGGCAATACAACAATTTCCTTCCATATCATATTATATATTTCATTTCGCATGTATTCTGCTTATATTTGTTTTCAATTCATTAAATAATTATATTTTGCTTGCACTGCTGAAGCAGCTTAGCATTTAAATAATGCTTCGGATTCATCAATTTCGGTTTGATCAAAGCGAAATGCAGGCAATAAAGACAGTAGCAGATTGCAATGTTCTATTAGAGATGACGCAACGACTAAAATTCGTTAGTTTTCTTATACTTCAGCGCTTAATTAATTGTCCGCAATAGAATAACTTCAAGTGTAATATTTCGAAAATAGTATATCTCCGCAAATAAAATTTCATAATATTTTACGTCTTTTTATAAATTAAAAGTAAATAAAAATCTTGAGACGCCCACAGTCCGGTAAAAATTGCTTGCCAGTAAAACGACCAAATAAGCGAAAAGTAATAAAATTTTATTAAAAAATAACGGTACTCAGTCTCGTACATGGCATGAAATTTAGGTACAAGGCATCAGGTATATCCGGTCTTACCAAGCCCGATTAACTGGACGTTTATATGGCTTGGAACATGCAAGTCTTTACAGAATAATTAAGATGCAAAACATACCACCGCACCGGCATGAAATTAATCAGCAGCCAGTAAAACATTTTGAGAAGTAAAACATTCTGAAAGCGTTGTTCTAGACTTCACTCTAGCTCTAGCTTCGTTGCACACATTTATAAAAATATTAATGCCAGTATTAGAAGAACTTTTATTTTTGATTTAGCAGATTTGATCCAAGTATATCTAAACCATGACTTGGGAATGAGAATCATGGACCTTATAAATATAATGGCCCCATTATATTTTGACGTATTTCAGTAGCTGATTTTTGCCGAGCCACTCTTTAACCGATTGCAGAAAAATTACAATGCCGTGCCGGCCCGGAGTGCGTGGCCCCCCTGACCCCGTGGTGAAGGATCCCCCTACCGATCAATTTCAGATTGATACTAATAGATATTTTTAACTTTCTTTGAGTTATCTCTAGCCGCCTGGCGATGAATTTAAAATATTGTTAGGGTTAGGGATAGCGATTCTCTTCTTTCGAAATGCCTACTGATTCTGTCATTTGATATTTAGAAAATAAAACTTTCATTATTCTTGTTAAAAATGTGTCTAAATCTCCTTTTTGTTGATTTAGTCTGTCTATAAACTGTTTGTGACTTTTCTCTACTGGAATATCTCACTTTTGAAACCATAAATCACGCACACAAGTTGACACTTGACCGTTTGCTATTGTTGAGTTGTTATTACCCATAAAGTCATAGCACACTGACTTAAACTCTGTCAGGTTCAGTCATAACACAAATATAATAATATTGTAGTTTTATGTTTGCCTCTGTGTTACGTTCACTTTTCGCTAGTTGACATAATTTAAATATTCGAGATTAAGGTGTAGGTATGTACATTCTCTGACAGATATATTACGAAAAGCGACTAGGTGCATCCTCTATCATTCGTGATTAGGACTCGGGTATAAATTATTACAGGTTTCTTTGCGGAATTATCGATTTACCATAGATCGGAATGACAGTTGTTGACGTGTATTAGTTGCGACTCAGTTGTGCTACTGTTGTTCTTTGATATTTCTTTTCTATTGTTTTGTGACTCGTGCGAGGCGAAACAAATGATTACGGGCTTCCGTTTTATGGAGCCGATACATTGCACCCTGGACTGTAACTTATCTTCCAGAACATCGATACCTTTCGTTTTATTTGGAACGTTGAACTTGCCTCTGCTGGTGTGATTCCTGTCGGATACTTACCCGTATAGTTTGGATATTAGAGAGACCCACCTTGCCAGGATACTTACTTTCAATTCATAGAAAAGCATAGTTTTAGTATACTAGGAGCCACACCTCTTTTTATGTAATTATATTATATTGTTTTGTAAAGATATGCAACTTTTGAAATACTACTTTTGAAATACAACACTTGAGATAAAACTTTTCAAATACAGTTTTTGAAATAAAATTAGATCTTTGTGTATTGTGTCTTTTTTTTATCAAAATTATAGAGGATTCTGAGTGTAATTTAGATACCCAGTATAGTTGGGAACCATCTGACGTAGTTGCGTTAATGTCAGTGGCGTCTAGGGGTAACTAGTAGCTTCGGTACCGACCGTACGAACCTCCTAATTTATTTCTTTTTTTAAGTTGAGCTAGCTTAATCAAACCTTGGTTGCTCACGTTAAACGCTGTTGGGTTATACTCAGGAGGGTAACAACTATATTTTTCAAACCGCTGATCTCAGATATCTTGATACCGATTTTTAAATTTTTTAAATTTAAAAAAGCATTACTCAATTTAACCAATGATTTGACATTTTAAGTTTCGGTATATATACATATTTTCTCTAAAAAAACAATTACAATTTCCAAACAAATTGACCTTTTCGGTTCCGTTTAAACCGGAAATAAATTATGGTTTTCAAATATGTTTGCAAAAATTTGTATATACGCATATCAAGATGCCAAGCAGATCAAAATATAATGAGACGCCCTCATGTCTTATGTCTTATCTAAGTACATTTTAATCTTATTTAAGTAGGTTGTAACGGTGTGATAGCTCGTCACTTTCATAGCGTGTCAGGTCTAAATAACCTTATATGTAATGAACTTTACACAACCTGTTGCGTAATATTTTACTTTTCGTAACTGGTTGTGAAAAGTAAGACGTATCCTGACGTCAAAGGGTTTTGAAAAGTCTCACTTTCCATGTCCAAATTAGAAAAAATTATTTAAACCCATTAAGTATGAATATTAATTAACAAAAAAAATCACATACCTTTTGGACACTTGAATAAACGATAATAGTTTGGAACAAAAATTTTCCCGTAATTTTTTTCTTAGATATGCTTTTGCTAATTAACTTATTTTCTCATGTTTTTAATTAACATAAAGACCCTGATAATTGTCAAACTAAAAACCTTCACTTCTTGAAGCTATTCTTGAAAGGCCTTAGAAAAGATCCCCGTTGAAAAATTAAAAAAATTTTATTTTCCACTTTGTCATTAACAATCGAAGGCATTAAAATATGGAAAACGTAAATAAAGAAATGAAAAAAATATTTTTAATTACTCCAATTAGATCGTTTTCTTATTACTAAAACTACATAAAAATGATTTTTTATATTTTTTATCCTTCTATTGTTTAAATTGTTGTTATAAACAAATGCTTTGTTTATCCATATTTAGATAATCTATATTTTTTTTATTCTATTCATCAATAAATATAATGATTTCTAGAAAAAAATCGTTTCTTCAAAAAAAATGTTTCTGGCTCAAGAGCGCTTTGTTAAATAAATATTTTTTTGTTGTTGCTAAATATTAATATTAAGGATTCTTTTTTTAATTCGCTTTTCGAAATACTGAAAAAAAAAGTAAAAAGTTTATATTTTATTTGTTTTTTTTTAATAAATAATTTCTTATAAACAAATTAGTTTTTTGTTATATTTTTTTTCCAATGCTACAAAAAATAATAAAAACAACCATTTGTCGTAGATTACGCAAAAAAAAATCTCTATTTTTTATATAATTTTAAGTATTTTTTGTATTTCTCTTTGCCCTTTCTCTCAATTTTTTGATTTTTAATAACAAAGCAGAAATATTTTTGATTTTTTAATTTTTCCAATCTTTTCTAAAGCCTTTCAAGAAAGAATAGCTCCAAAAAGTGCAAAAATTTAAGGCTTTTAGTGACAATTATCAGGGTTTTTATGTTAATTTAAAACTTGAGAAAATAAGTCAATTAATATTATAAAATATATTAAATTTTATAAAAAAATTAAGGAAAATTTTTGTTAGAGAAATTAGCTTTTGAAATTGGACACTTTTAATAGACAATTTTAATAATTACCTCATTTGTGTCACTAATAGAATTTTAATTAAATCAGGATACACGTAATAATTTTCTATATTTTGTATTGCAAACACCTATTATTGTAATAATTAATAACAATAAAATATGTATATGACGAGATAGCCCTGTAGAGGAGAACGATGAGATTTACTCTTGGTTTGTTTCTCTCTTTTCTGATTAAATTATGGTGTCGACTGCAGGATTGTTTTAAAAGCAAAGAAACATTCTTATTACTCTAGCAATAACTCACTCAGATTGTTACTTTTTAAAGAAGACAAAGCATCTTAAATTCATAAACCAACCATGTACAACGACAAAGAATCCCGAGAATAATAAAACTCCTCTAATAAAAATGTAGTGCTTTTCGCGATATCCAGCCATTTACGGAAACTACATACAACCGTTAAAAGTATTTTCATGTTCTTTTCTTACTGAATACAAAGCTTTCTACTCTACTCTAACCCTTACCTTTTTCCGTTTCCTAAGTGTTACTTTCACACCATCTACCGAGACTTCTATCGTCACCTTCTTTTTCTTGATACCTTTGGCTTTGAATTCATACTGTAAGACAAGAATTTTTTATATAAAATTCTATAAATACATTTTTTTTCACATTAAATCTCGCATTCAACGATACAATAACCTATAATTATCATATAAATAAATCTACATTATATGCGTTCTAAAAAGTGGAAAAATTATAATAAAAAAGACCCTTATCTTCTTACTGAATATTGATGAATATGCCAGAGAACATTTAGGAAAATATCAATTCTTGTAATAATTATTTGGTTCAGATGATGAGAATATTTTTTTATAATTCTTTATAATATTTATATAATAATTCATATAGCGCAGTGGTGATGTTCAGGATTCACAGTCGAGGGGTCGCGGGTTTAACCCTGCCAATCCCCTACACATTTTGTTTTCTATTTTACGCTTATTATTAGATCCACTTAATTTCTTTTTGTTTACTATATTTTGAGAAATTTCATATTCCAATGCGAATTTCGCCTGTAAAGTTGCTGCAAATGAAATCCTGATGAATTTCAAAATGGCGGACGAATAAGAGAAGTCTATTAAATAATCAGCTGTGTGTAGAAACTAAATTGCGCAAATATATTTGTTTCAAGAATAATTATAAAGAAAATGTTCCTAAAAATAGTATTTTTATAAATACTTAGAAAATGAAGTTAATTACAAAAGTTATGTATTTTTATTTTCTAAAGTACAGAGAGGCCCATAAAATCGTGGCCTTACGAAAATACATTTTCTTAAAAGTAGTTACATAATGAAAGGAATAAATGTGCATGATCATGTGCATGATCAGCCACTTTTACTCCTCTCATTATGGCATGTATTGAGAGCGCAAAATGAGAATCATCAAAGGTCATTACCCTGAACATCTGGCGTCTAGAACATCCGGTCAAAGGCCAATGACCGGTCAAGGGTCAATGACCGGTCGAGGTCAAAGGTTCCTAAAAAAATTACAAAAAATTTGTAAAACGCTCCCCACGAAATTACCCCCCCCCCTTAAAAAAATTAGGTGACCTTTGACCTAGACCGTTCATTGACCTTTGACCGGATGTAGTCTAGACGCCAGATGTTTAGGTTAATGACCTTTGATGATTCTCATTTTGCGCTCTCAATACATGCCATAATGAGAGGAGTAAATGTGGCTGATCATGCACATGATCATGCACATTTATTCCTTTCCTTATGTAACTACTCTTAAACCAAACACCCTATATTTTGTTATGAATATTGATTCTCCTTGTAATTATAAGTATTTTTGGTCATGAGTAGAAATTCTTTTAACAGTTTTTGGGTAAATTCAATTCAAAGAAAAAATTCCAAAAATTTTTTTCTCAATTTCTCAACAAATTCACTTGTTATTAATAAAATCGTTTGAAACTTTGAATATAAATAAAGGTGCATTCTACTATGGTATATATTCTTAGTTTTCGGAAAATATTATACAGGTAAGAAAAACAAACCTCGCACATTTCGAGCGCCAAAACCTCGTTTTTTTTTAAATAGAAAACTAAAATGAACAGATCTTACGTAGTCAGCTGATTCTTCAGCTAACTACGTAATGTAGATTTATATGATTCTTCAAGTTTTCATCGGCTTTTATTACTTCGTATGTAGCACTCATAAAGGTCCAAGTCCATCAGAGTAATTATTTAAATAGTACAAGAAGCAAACAAAACGGAACAAAAACAACCATACAAACAACAATATTTAAGAAATACCTAAGAATAAGAAATGCACGTTACAGGTTCTCTTGAAGAAAATACAACTATCATGTAACTTTACGTTACCTAATTTTGACATTACAACTTTTGACATTATTTAATCTCGAACACCTACTACATACCTATTTAATAAATTTGATGACAAATCTGTTCATTTTAGATATGTCATGTTATATGATTTGATAGCGAATTAAACGGAATATATTTTCCCACAAAAATACAGGGTATTCCATTTAAAAAAAACCCGTTGAAGGTACTCGAAATGTGGGAAGTTTGGATTTTTTTTCACACCCTGTATAATAATTTTATAAAACTAAAAATATACCGTAGTAGACTGAACCTTTGTTTATATTCAGACAAGTTTTCAAACGATTTTCTTAATAACAAGTGAATTTATTGAGAAATTAAAAAAACATGTTTTTTTCTCTTTAAATTGAGTTAACTCAAAAACTGCTTAAAATTTTTCATATCTTCTTATAACAAAAAATATTTATAATTACAGAGAAGATAAATATCCGCAACAAAATATAGGCTGTCCCATATAAGAAAAGATATTTTTATAACGGCACGATTTTCTAGACCACCCTGTAATTTCGAAAATATTAAAAATAAAAATTCCTGAGATACTGCGCAACTATTGTAGTTAACTTTATTCTCTTACTTTTAGGACTTTTGAGATAAGGTAGTAGACCATCTTACGTTACAGCGTTACAACTAATACAATATTACAACAATTAATACAATAAACCCTAATTGCAATAGAAGCATAAACAATAAACAATAATAAACTTGGGAAACTTTACTTACTCGTATCCTTCGCATGGCTGCAACAATTTCCACCCTACTTGTCGGTCTCGGCACATCCAGCATTCCGATGTACTGAAACAAGGATAAAGCCTATGTGTAATTAAAAAATAAATAAGCTCCTACGCAAAATAACAATTATGGTACAAATAAATAAAAGGGTTATGGCGGCCCCGGCATTTCTCTGCTATTATTGTGTTATTTCCCTCTCCCGTTTTATGAGGGAAAATGAGAACATAATATGCCCTAATATCATTTATGAAAAAGGGTTGGGAATCTGTTGGTTAAAAATATTATAAAAATGTATAAATAAGCTGCTTCTTTATTATGTACTTAAAATATTCTTGTATAAATATATTTTTAACATTCTCATCATTTCATTGTATAGTCTGGTCTTGTATACAGGGTGTTCAGTAATAACTTGCAAACAAATTTATACGAAGAACCCGTTGTTAATATTTGACGGGGAATCTACAGTTAAATTCTTTGCACGTTACTACGGGACACCCTTTATACCTATACCTGAATATAATAGCCAATTCACCAACGTCAGTTAGGATAGCATAAAAATGAATTAAAGAACACATGCATTTATTAGGCCATAAATTGGCCGTAGGCATGCATTTTTTGCCAAAAAGTGAAACCCATATATGTCCACAAGAAATATATATTTAGCCTATTAATAATATATTTACAATGTAAATCAACATGTTTATTTATTGATATATTATGTGTATCATATACATATATGATATACAGTAAAATACAGTGGCGGCTCGTGGGTATTTCTAGAGGGTGGGCACAAAAAAATAAATAAAAAATTCAGAATCCAACTCCGCAGATATGAAATAAAGTAAATTTGCAGTGCGTGAGGAAATTAAAACAACTTGTTATTTATGTGACTGTACTGTGTTGCAAGTTATATGTATAAAATTTGTATGTGTTTCGCATTATAGTAAAATTTGTGTAAGCTGATATAAAATAAAGTAAATTAGCCGTGCGTGAAGAAATTAAAATAACTTGTTATTTATGTGACTGTACCGTGTTTATATGTACCGTGGTATAATATGTATAAGTTTCACATTATAGTAAAATTTGTCTAAATATGAAATAAAGTAAATTTGCAGTGCGCGAAGAAATTAAAATATAAGTACGTTATACTTGGACATTTTCTTGATTTTTAAGCATTGTGGGGGAACTATCAGACCTACGGACGAAGTTCTGTGTTTAAATTAAAGCTAATTACATCCGCTACAACATCTTCCCTTATGACTTTACCCGTAAAATGTTCCCCGATTTTGGGAACCAAAGTTGACTAAATCTCAAAGAGTTACACTTTTTTTTGGAAAAATTGCCAATATATGGAGGGCTGTGTCTTGGTAACTATTATACCTACAGAGCTGGGTTTGGTCTCAAATTGAAACAAATTTAATCTTTTGCGTAATAACGCGTAATAAAATGCTAGATGAACAAACGCATTGTTTAGAAGATATGGTGAAAAAAAAACGACAAAATTGCGAAAATTTCGCGGTTTTTCGAGTGCTACAAAGTTAGCACAGGTCTTTCGAAGCTGCAAACTTGGATATATACTACTGGTAGTGGTCCCAACAACATATTAAAAATTAGAAGTAGCCGTTAGTTTGCGGTTTTAGCGATTACTGTATTAGTAATACTGTACTATTTGACTGGCCTATAATGTCCGTAGGTACATAAAAATATGAAAATTAATCATATTTCCGTACCGATATTTTCTGTAATTATTTTTTCAAATATAATATAATTCAATCCTATCAGTCCGTATTCCTCGTCTCTGGATTTGCTCGTCGAGTTAGACTAAATTTCTTAGATTTATGTCTAATATTACACAGCATGATATAAGACATAAGCAAAATAATCACTGTATATTTAGTTCAACGGTTGTTACGTCACAACGCATGTGTTCCGTTAAAAATAAACATGGCTGTACAGTGTACAATAGCGTAAAATAAATTTCCTAGAACATTTTAGTGCCAACAACACATCGTTAAAAACAATCGATTTGAAAAAATTATATACCAGAACAGATTCAGATTCAATATTCAAATATACCTATTTCTACTTATTTATGCCTTTTATACTTTTTGATTGGCATTTGTTACATTCCCTGCCCAATTCTGTCCTATAACTTTACATGTTTGTATGTGTACGTTATGAGTGCTACTAGAATTCGTCTTAAAGAGCATATATAGCACAAACATATACATATATAATCAATATATAAAACAGAAATTCCAATAATATCAACAGGAGAAAAAATATGTGGATTCTTAGTTTCACAAGTGTTACAAGGGCATCACGATACATTATACATTAACCCTACTACCATATGGACGGCTTTACGCCACGATCACCAACATTCATTTCATTTACAAAAAGTTCAGAGATCAGGTAATACCAGTTAATTATTGTAGACGTATAAATTCTTGTCATTAGTTGCTAAATGCATTTATACGAGATGGCAATTTTTTGTTGAAAATTTTATGGACGGATGAGGCAATGTTTACCCGCCGAGGTGTTGTAAATTTTCATAATTATCATGTATGGGCACATGAAAATCTTCGTGCAATAAGACGAACGCATTTTCAACAAGAATTTAGCATACATGTATGGCTAGGAATTATTTGGACATTTGCGACCCTCACGTATTACCACCCAGATTGAATGCCGTATCATTTTTTGTATTCCTTCATGAAAATATTCCAGACATTTTGCAATTAGACGTGAGGAATAATAGTTGGATCGAATTAATTATTAATTATCCAAGTCGGTGGATTGGGCGTAGTGGGCCTGTAACATGGCCAGCACGTTCACCTGACTTTACACCCTTAAAATCTTTCCGTTGGGATTTTTTAAGAAAAAAGTGTACTCTAGTTCAGTCAATACAAGAGATGAATTAATCGACCGGATAAATACTGTGTGCGATGACTTACGTCAAAATCAGTATGAATTGGTATTAGTTCGAGGGAACAGAATATCTTACTTTGAGCACCTTTTGTAGATTTCTTATTGTTCCCCTTTTTTGTTTTTCACCACTATTTTTTAAGATTTCATTACCGTCGCTGTTTTCTATGAGGATGTTATTGCTTAACCTTCCATCGGGCGCGGCCGATCAGATTGATACAAAGCAAATGTTTTGTGCTGGTACTTTCGACTCGTAAACAGTCGGCAGTTACCGCCACTAGTAGCTTCCTACCGCCCACCCATCTACGCAATGAGACTGGTTAGTTCTAAATAATCTTTGGTACGAGGAAGGTATCTGATTATTGTTCAGATTGATACACCGCGCCTATACCCTTTACAAAATAAATTTTGTGAATTTGTTACTTTGTCAATTATTTTGGTAAGTGCTATCGATTTATACTACTACTGTTTACATTTTATTATTCACGTATTATATTTTTCACATACGTACTCTATAAATATCAAATTGATACACTGCGCCCGAGTTTGTTTATGTTAATATAATTATATGTGTTTTAGGTCAGAAATACGTTGATCATGGAAAGCTGTAGTAAAAAATATGATCTAACGGATCCTAAAGATGTTGAAGAGCTACAAAGAATGTTTGAAGATGACGAAGCCGACTTACAGGACGATATTGATGATGAAGAGGATACAGATGGTGAATATGCTGTCGATTCTCCTGAAGGCGATTCAGATACGGAGCAGGAGGCTAGTGACGACGATGACTATGATGAGAATGGATCTAACTTAGATGATAACAATTTTTTTTTGGAAGAGAAAAAAATAAAGGAAAGAAGATTATAGAAAAACCAAATGGAATCAAAATGTTCCATTACAAAGAGTTCGTTCAAAACCACATAATTTCATTCGCAAGTTACCAGGTGTAATAGGTACTGCAAGAATGGCAAAAACTCCGTTAGAATGTTGGAGCTGCATTATGGATGACGAGATATTGAGAATAATTGTACAACAAACTAATCAATATATTGAAAGTATTAAAGTATTATTCAAACGCGATAGAGATGCCAAACCTATAGATATTATTGAGCTGAAGGCATTTATAGGTCTTTTATATTTAGCTGGTGTTTACAGAGGTAATAGACAAAGTTTGGAAGACCTTTGGGGCTCCGACGGGGACGGCATTGAAAAATTTCGACTTGTCATGAACATCAAAAGATTTAAATTTATTATGCGTTGTATGCGATTTGACGATCGGACCACAAGTGATGAAATAAGAAAAACCGATAAAATCGCAGCAATTCGAGTAATATTTACAATGTTCTCTCTTATGTTGGTACAGTAAAAAAAAATAATGTCGAAATTCCACCTGAGTTTCTGCCAAATAACAAGAGAGCTGTTAATAGTAGCTTGTTTGGTTTCAAGAAAGGGTGCACTTTGGTATCTTATGTTCCTAAAAAAGGAAAATGGGTGATTTTGGCTTCAAGTTTACATGAAGATAACTCTATCGATCTTGATACCGGAGATAAAAAGAAATCATCCATAATTACCTTCTACAATAGTACTAAAGGTGGAGTTGACACGACAGACAAATTGTGTGCCTCATTCAACGTGGCTAGAAATACTCGCCGTTGGCCCATGGTAGTATTTTTTGCTATGTTAAATATTAGCGGAATCAATGCTCAGGTACTATATTTTGGCAATGGTGAAGATGTTATTCGAAGAAGAAAATTTTTGAAAGCTTTATCACACGCATTAGTTTCACCTCATGTGGCTCGACGAAGTTTACAGATATCAGGGATTCATACCAGCCTACAACAACGCCTCAAAAGAATTACGCCAGTAGATCAAGAACAACAAGAAGAAAATGAAAATTTAGGAAAATGAAAAAGATGTCATATTTGCATAGGACAAAGGCGATTTACAAAATATAATTGCAAAAAATGCAAAAACCCCATTTGTCTCATGCACATAGAAAGCTGTTGCAATGTTTGCAGTCGAACATTGACAGAAATACCACAAGATCCATAGATGAGGAAATGGTGTAATGATTTAGAAGTTTTTGCATTTTTTATATTACAGTAAAGTTATATATATATATAGGTAGTTTATTTAAAATATTTTAATTTTGTTTTAAATCAGAAAAATGTTGTTTTAAATATTTTGTAAAGGTAGAATGTACTTACAAAATATATATATATATACGTATATAATATACCTAAAATTAAAATTTATTGTAGTTATTTACAAAGAATTAGAGTCTAACCAGCGCGTGATCATTTTGCTACACCGCGCCCGGTTTTGTTGAGGTTAGGACCGCGCCTGCCGGAAGGTTAAATTAAAAATAATTTTGACATGTGCAAAATTTTCGCCTGCGACGCTATTTATTTTTATATCGCTGGTCTAACCCATCCCCCTAGCGCGACCCTCTAAACTCAAACCCCACGACACGCCACTGGTCCCACTGCTTATGTTTTTTGCCATTACATGGCATTTTGTTCTGAAAATAAACATAGGCTATAATTTTGGATTCATAATTTCGGATATCCGAAATTGAGAGATGTGGGCTATCCGAAATTAGGCAACTTTCTACTTTTTAGGTTAGGTGCTTCTACAATTAATATTTATCTAAATTGCTTAGTTTTGAATAGTATAACAGCTTAATCAAGTGCGTCTATAAGAATCTGCCGAAAAACTATATTGTTGCCATTTAAAAAAAATATCGATGACGTCACATCCGGAACACCTAGAGCACCATCCTATTGTATATTACATCAAAATAAGCGGAACTAAAAATAAAAGTCGACGTGTCCGAGATAGAAACATCAGTCTTAAGAAATATTGAATTTATTCCTTACTTTTCTAACACACTGTATAGATAGACTGACTCCTCATATACAAACTTGCAAGCATATTACTACTCCGTATTTATAGAAACAAAGACATGTATCTACATTGCCGGGAGTTATTTCCATAAAAGAGAACATGGCTATGAACCTTCTCCCTGGTGGGGTACTTTGCGAGATTCTACGTAAGTATTTTCCCGAGAATTCCCGTCAACTTTAAGTTAAGTATACTATTCGCAAATCTTGTTAGGAAACATAATCGTCCGGGATACCTATCACAGCACACCCACGAAGACACGAAGCGGACAACAAACCCTTCGCATTAAGCGATGTTCGTAAATTGTAATATCTCAAGTATTTGAGAGTAATATTGTGTGGGGCGAGGAATAATGAAGTATCTTCTTAAAGTTGCTGAAACTCCGCAAATATTTACAAATTAAAGCGTGCTTTGTAAGCCGAAATTGCTTTCTCAATAAAGAAACGCTTGGATAGTTTATATCCTAATTCGGTTTGGTATACGGATAAACAAATTGAGGTATATTATTCGAGCTGTATTACGGTAAAGTGCATCTCGGACATATCTCAGTGCAGCTATCGATACTATTCATGTTAAAATATCTATTCATTTCTATTACTATTTTATATTGTTTAAGAAAAAAATATATACAATATACAGGCAGCCTAAATCGTATTCGATCATAGGAAAGCCGAGTGCAATTGACACGTAACCCAATCCTAATAGTAGGGCACCGTTTCTAATATCCCGTATTGGAACTGTTGACAGATCGCGTTATCAGAATGTAATAATTAGTCTATTACAAATATTAACTGAAATGTGATGCGTATTTTTATTTCATTTACGTTTTCATCGACAGTAGAACCACAAGAACGTTTTTTATCGGATAAATCTCTCTTTATAACGAAATTATTTTGCAAATCAGTGATTTTATATAAAAAACTTACATGAAAAGATTTTGTCAAATGTCAGTTTTTTAGAAATTTTTTTAGTTAAAACAAAATTTATAAACAATAGAGTGTTTCTTTGCAAGACAAATTATAGACAGAATATGTCAACGAACAACAATAATTATCTTTATTAATACAAATATTAAGAGGAACAGAGTTAATTAAAAACACAGTTGTTATAAATTATTTGGTTTCCACACACGGTAGGTATTTGTGGTCTTGCCTTCGCGAAAATTCTAGGAAGATAATAAGGATCGTCGGGGTGGGATTCTATATTCTGCTTTATTCTGTTATCTTTAAATTACTATTATTACTTTAAATGATGACTATTTCAGCGCTGTGGGGCTGCTTTTATACGATTTGTGGCGCGTTATTTCCCTTTCTACAGGTGTTTCCTTCGCGCTATTCGATGTTTCTAGCTTGCTTGGGGTGGCGGCTATTAGGGTTCCTGGTATTGGAAAAACTATTTACGGAGGCGCGGCACCCAGAAGGGGCTTGTTTATGACTTGGCTATAAGCAGAACTGTACGTACAATTTATCAACAATACATACCTAAAAAGAAATAAAATTTTACGAGGTATATTAATGGACTTGAGAATAAAATAAATATCAATTTAAAGTAATGAGGGGGTAATTATTTCCACTTCATTACAAATGGTTGCATATACGTTAAATAACTTAAAATATGGAACTTCTTTGATTGCGATGTTTTAAAAATAGTTGAGATCTCTGACCGAGTCTCTGAGGGCATCTCTTTTGTATATAAAAACAAAGAACTATTATTTCAAAAATATATAAAGAATCAAACATCGAATATTAGACTTAAGATAATTTCTGTTACCCCCTTCATAAAACCATTATTTTAGAGAGAAAATGTTCTAATTATTGACTACAGCTGTTTATTGTATACAGTATCAGTGAGGTATGGGGCAATAGGTATGGGGCAATCGTGTCTTTGATTTGTTAATTCTTTATATTATATGTTTTGTCGTGTTTATTTTATTAGTTTTTAACCTAGAATCTTAAGTACTATACAATGTATCATTGTCACTAGTACAAATAAATTTATATTCTATATCATGTGGTTATCATAAAAAATTAATAGTAAAAAATATTTTTAAAAAGAAGCTTTGAGTTAAATGCTCTGAAAAGAAGAGAATAAACTTTAAATTGAAATAAACCCATCAATTTACTACATTACACAATTTATATGATATAAAAGCTTGTCGCAGGCTTTACCTATTTTATAAAAAACCTTATACTGTTCTTATAATTATTCTATAATTATAAGAAATTCTTGGAATATTGTAATTCTTAAAATTACTTATGTCAATATCGATTTACATATTGTATTATTGTTCATCTATACACTTAAGTCTCGCTTTTTTATTTCCTTGTCCATCGTTTACTAAGTTTCCCTCTCAGTAATGAGAGGTTTGAAAAAGAAAAAGTATTAATTAAAGATATAGCTGTGAGTAATGGTTATCCTAGAGATATAGTTGAAAAACTAATTAGGAAGCGTAAATTTAAGGACACACTTCGTAATTCTACGACTTTTTAAAAGGATATAGAGACTCCAAAATATGTATTCATCCCGTACGAACCCCGGTTTACTCGTGGTTTGAGTAAGGTCTTCAAAAACGTGGGTATAACAGCGATTCATTCGTCGAGTAATAAATTACAACAACTTTTAGACAATCCAAAGGATAAAATTGTTCCAAATGAAAGGTCTGGGATTTACAAAATTAGTTGTAATGATTGTGATCGAAAATATGTTGGACAAACAAGACGATCAATTAACACCAGATTTAAAGAGCATATGGCTCATCTAAAATATGGAAGAACAGATAAGTCTAGTGTTGCACAACATGTTTTTGACAACAATCATAGAATAGATATTAGTAATTTAAGATTAGTTAGAAATGTGACCAATAATAGACAGTTGGATGCATTTGAGAGAACAGAAATTGTAAAATGTAAAAGTAGTGTGAATAGCGACAAGGGGCCTATACCGTATAGCCCGCTTTATGCGTTGCTTAGCAACTAATCATTGAAGCGTGACTAATGATTTCACCATAAATAGCATAAATAGGGTAAATTTTTAGTTTAAGATTAGCTTTTAATCCTCTCCGGATGATGCCAACTTGGTTGGCGAAACACGCGTAGAGCGAAGTGAAAGTGTTTTGGTGTTTGTGGAAACTACTCCTAGTGTTATAAATTGTATAATGTAATAAATTGATGAGATTAATTTAATTTCAAATCTATTCTTATTTTTAGAGCATTTAAATAAACCCTTGTTTCTGCAAGTCTGTTCATTTCATTTAATGCCTCATTGATGCATGGTCGTTTGCCTGTTAATTTAGTACAGTCCAGTTCTTCAATAAGGAAATCTTCCAGTCATTTGGCTCTACTTAAGGCCACGTACGCTTAGAGTTAAATATAAACTTGAACAAAATATGTCGTTTTCTTATACAACTAAAGTTGCCTAGTTAAAGATATATAGTTTTTAATTCCCTTGTTGCAGCAGGTAATTATGTAATTTCTGTCAAGTTATCAAGTATACTTTGTATGTGATTTGACATCATAATAATGAACCACCTATTAATTGTGTGAACTATGTTGAATAGTGTTATTGTTTAAGTAGGCGCCTAAAATTTTTGAAGCCGGCCCTGTTCATATACTCGAGGCGGTCTTGTCTCTGCGCAGATTCAATCCATCACAGCCTTCAACGATGGCTTTCATCCTATAATATGTATATTACAATATCTGTGCGGACGCCGCCATTTCGGTATAGATCAGTGCAGTAGCGTAGATGCGATCGCTCCGAGTTATTTATTCGGTTCAGTTTGTCCGGTTTGTTGAGCCAATGCCTGTATCAACCAATCAATGACCTTATTCATTACGGTTATATTTGCGTTGCCAGTGAAATTTGAAATTGCCTTGTGTTAGCAAGTTGTTTGCTTGATAATTAACCATGAGTCAGCCAAAATGTGGGCTGGTTTGTACTGCGAAGGGTTGCAATAACAAAAGTTATAATTGCAGTAGAAGTTTCTTCCGATTTCCGCCTGATCTTGAGAGGTAAGACAAACTTTTTTAATTGGCGATGTCTTTGCTAGGTATTAATCACAGTATAGTATCCCTATATTCGTGTGTCGTGTATAACAATAAAATATCGCTTTTTTATTCATTTCCTATTTTACTAAGGTAAATTGATGTGTACATCAAAAACAGTACTATTTTGGTCACTTTTAGAATAATTATTGCCTAAATTTTTCACGAATAGTAAAATTAAATAAAAGCAAGATTCAGTAATATTATATTATTTCCTATTCAATTACTTTCTATTTGAAAATTCACAAATTTGCAAGGTTATGCCCCCTGCGGGTTCTGTTTATTATGGTTACAAGGTTACATATATTATCAAACGGATTATTTCTCACAATCGGATTCTATACTACCTGTACCTAATAGTGGCATTAAGTACACTCGCGAGCAGCTGAAAGTAAACGACTCTTATAAATATTTTTGTTATATTAGTATCATGTACTTCTGGCTTTTCATAGTACAGAGACACTGCATAAAGAACAATCAGAAGTACTTCACCGGGCGGCGCCGCCTTTGTAACGGTTGTCTGAAAATATTGACCTTGGACCGCCATCTCCGTTTAGAAGCCTGGGCCGGACTAAATCATATTTCAGTTCACACATATAATTTTACCAGGTCAGCATTATACATATAGTGCGCTGGAATAGTAACGGAAAAATTCAATATTTCTTAAGACTGACGTTTCTATCTAAAATCCTCGGACACGTCGATTTTTCTTTTTAATTCCGCTTATTTTGATGTAATATACAATGGGTATTCCGGATGTGACGTCATCGATAATTTTTTTAAATAGGAACATATTATTCCGGCAGATTCTTGTAGACGAGCTCGTTATGAGTTCCTCAATATAGCACTCAATATTATAATTATTTTGAGAAACAGAAGTTTAAACGAATTAATAAAAATTTAATCATGACAACTCTACGAGTACACGAAACCATACTGCTGCATGGAAAGTAACAATTGGAAGACGCAATATTGTTCCTAAACACATTTAATTTAAAACGAGCAAAATATTAATAAGAATACAGTAAACAATTAACAAGTGTGGTATGTGGTGCCGTATTCGTTCCTTCTGTTAGTTCCTTAATTCCTTCCAGATTCCTCAGTTTTGTTGGGGAGCAAAATTTGCTTTTTTCAAGTAACCCCAAAGAAAGAAATCCAATGAGGATAAATCAGGCGATCGAGCAGGCCATTCCATAGGCCCTCTTCGACCAATCCAATAATATGTGATATGATATGCAAATAATTCAAGAAAAATGAAGCGATTTTCCTGATTATAATTATAGGTCTTCAGATACACTACGAAATGTTTTATTACAATGCGGTTTTAAACATAAAAAACTTGACAGTCGTATGGTAATTATGGAATCACGGCATATAGTTGCACTTCGAGTAGATTATTTGGCAAAAATCAAAGAATATCGTCAACTAAACAGGAATATAGTGTATCTAGACGAGACATGGTTTGACACGTATGATGTTGTTCAGTATGGTTGGATAGACAGTTCACACAATTGTGTCTTAAATACTTCTTGTTTTAAATACTCCCTAGAGGAAAACGCGTTATCATACATCATGTGGGAAGTAAACAGGTTGGTACCCAATGCATTGTAGGTCTAAAATATATCGCAGTTTTCTGCCGACTGTCACGAAGATATGACAGGTCATCTATTCGAAAAATGGTTTTATGTACAGCTTCTACCAAATATTCCCGCCTAATTCGGTAATTGTATTAGATAATGCATCTGATCACTCGTGTATATTAAATAAAATACCAAATACCAGTACCAAAAAGGAAGACATTTTAAAATTCATGAGAAAAAGAAACATGGAAATTCCTGTAAAAATTCCAAGCGCGAATTACTGAAAATAATAAAAGAGCAGAATTTCAAAAACGACTACGTTATTGATTATTTAGCCAATATACACGGTCATACAGCTTTGCGGTTACCTCCATACTATTGCATGTCTAATCCTAGAGAGATGATTTGGGCACTATTAAAAAAAAGTTTGCGAAAATGTAATAAAGTCATCAACGTTAAGCGCGATAGTAATTGATCATATAAGACAATTAGTAAATGATATCGACAATATTGATTTATGGAAAAACTGCGTTCGGCGTGTAATGGAAATAGAAAATGAGTATTCAACATGAGCCCCCATTGCGCTGATTATAATACAAGTCGATACGAATGAAACTCCTCTTCAGAAACTGAAAATTTGGGAGCTGATATATGTTCGAAAGAAAATATTTAGCTATGCTAAATAAATATTTAGCTATTATATGATTTATTTAGTTTATTTAGAAATTTTAGTTTACTTTATTCCAGAGAAATATTTTAATTTTGTGTTTATATGTTATACTTTTTACGTATAGGTACAATTTTTTTTGTTTTCATATTAAAGAAACCTACATTCTTATTTAATTTTCTACTAACATCGTTGCCCCTCGGTAATCTAACCTGCCCCATCCCTCCTGGCATGGATGTGTTCATACCTTCTTGTTGGTCCTTGCTGAGCAATAACATATTTCAGTATAACATTCAGAACGTTTTAAAACTAAAATTAATAAATTTAAATATTAAAATTTACACTTTATATCTAAAATTGGTACTTACAAAAAATGTCTCAAAAATATGTTATTGGCTAAATGAACCAATGATAGGTATCTCATAAACAAGAAATGAATATATTTTTGTCATAAAAGGATTCCTAAAATACTATCTTAATAACACACATTTCTACCTCCGACCAAGTATAATAAAGAGATGGCGACTGTTTTTGGCGGCTGTTGTTTTTATACGGTTTCAATTTCTCTCGAATATACTTTACCTATCGCACAGTTGTAAAGACATATTGTTAATATTCAGTGTACGAAATGTTTCTGTTCGTTCGAATTACTTTTTTACACAAAAAAGTGACGTTCTGCTGTAAAAATAATAATAATAATAACAAGAAGAAGAAGAACATCGTCTTAAAATAGGGGGAGAAACGGACAAAATATCGAGATTTACTCTCCGATCTCCGCAGATTTACTCTCCGTACCCTGTTTGTTAATTCTGTTAAAAATAGTGGTTCTTATTATTGGCTCTTTCAGAGGTATGCAACAATCACTGCTCTCAGAATTGAAAATTACCTCGTCAATCGGCAGAAGTCATAGCCATAGCAGAAGGCCATCATGGCCCTCCTTCCATATGCCAGCAGACTCCTGGACTGGCCGCGCTTATCCAAGGCGACATATTAACAGAAACATTACCGCTACTATTAACTGGCTTGGTATATCCTTTGCACCGCGAATTTCTTGGTCAATACACATGAAGAAACCCATCGTGGCACATGACTTGAATTTTTTTTCGTCGGAGAAGAAATCTTTATCTCTGTCTGCTAGTCGTCCAGCTGTCCACAAGGAAGCAGGGAACTGCGTACCATGACAAACTGTTGAAGCCGTATCAAAGAAGCTTCTTAACAAATTTATCATTTCTTTATCTTGAATCAAATTGGTTCTCATTGCAGCTCCTTCCCCATGATGATATATGCTAAATCCTCGCGTTGTAACTATTTTCTTTTCAATTTAAATATATTATGCTCTTTTACTAACGTGGAAAAGGTTGGCAATAGCACTTAAAGACCACCCAGTAATAAAATAATTTACGATGCGTGTCTTTTCCGCATCTGTAAGCTTCACAATTGATTAAAATTATGAAATGGAAATAAATTTAACAGGAAGTCACTTTTGACATATCAATTTAATAAATTCTCAGGCATCTATCTTCATACAGATTACTTAAAAAATTACGTGAACTAAATAAAATCATTCACTATCAACGGTTCGCCACTGTACCTAAATTATTAAAGTTATTAGTGCATTTACTTTAGTATGCTCTGTGAAATGAACGTTTTTTTAGTTTAGGGTGACTGTCAGCTTACTATTATTTTTAAATATTGTATAAGCCTGTGTAGTTTTCTTAGCATTTTTTGAGACACATTATATCTTTATTACACTTATTTATATACATGATTTTTTGATATTGATTTTTATTTTAGGGCTAAAATATGGGCATTGAAATGTTGTAGAGAAGATCTCTTGGAAAATTTAGAAAAATTACATAAAGGCCATAGGCTTTGTTCCGATCATTTTGAGCCGAGGATGTTCACAAACCATCTTCACCATCGTTTAAACCCGAATGCTGTCCCAACGTTATTCCCCGCAGAAACCGAAGGTATTTCAAAAGAGGATCATAATTATTGTCGACCGCCGTTAATGCCTCTTTAACTATAATATCAAATTGCTATACATCTCTTTTTTGATATGTTGATGTCTTTAAGTACATTAGGTGATGTATTCGATTATTTGTACAAACCCAATATAATTTTTTTGTGATGCAAGACTTGTTTTTAAATTGTATAAATATTATTTTACTAGTTTAGATGTATATTAAAAAAATTATCTTATGCAAGTGTTTATTTTCACATAAAAATAGTGCATCCAATGGTTATGAAAACGTAGTATTTATACTACGTTAATGAATTAGACGTAATTCCGATACACTAATAGTTCGTGAAAAAAAAAATATATATAGGCGGTTGAAGAACGTCTAGCCTATGTTTTAATATAAATGTACATTTATTATTGATACAAAGTAAACGTTAAACATACATACAAAAATTCCTATTTATAGACGTATAAAACACGTCTAAATCATGTTTCCAAAATACAGTACAATCAGAATTCGCGGCTTAGCTTAGCTTAGCAAATTTTCAAAATTAAAATCGAAGTAGTCTGTGAAATATGTCTCGTCACCGTGGGACACCCTGTGTTTTTAATTCGGCATTAGGAGATATATTACTTATTTCCCTCCCTTTCCAATTAATATATTATGTATGAGATAAACTTTAAAAAAAATTAAATTCATAAGGAGACATCAGGTAAGTCAAGGTTCAAGGTATTATAGGTATATGCCATTATTGTTTAAATATGTAATTAATAATGACAATATTATATTGTAATTACAAGATAACTAAGTATAATCAAACAGTCTCTTAAATATATACGCATAAGAAATATTACATAATAGGTATCATCCTAATTCAAAATTCAATAAGAAATTCATTATTACGATTACTCTCACATATTAATATATATAGATGTTCGTCTTGTAATTTTAAAATTTCAACGCATTTACATTCTTGATTCTCATCACATTTCCGAGCTCTGCGGACGAGATACAAGAAGCCCGCCAAAAAGCGAAACGATATTACGTGTGCGTCCTTGAGGGACTTGACCGTGAAGGTATTGCGTAAGCTAAAGGTTGTCTAGTCTAGTGTATAAAAGAATTCATATTTGGAATTTTCCACTTTCGTTTAAGTAATTTAGGAGCTTTCCCATTTACCGAAAGTAGACAATCGGATATTTTGCGATTGGTCGCATTATAGTTTTCTAAAACACATTGATTATAGTGGACTTGATCTGGGTTTCGAAAAAAGACAATTCAAAAATTTTTTTTCTTAATCTATCAAGTCGTGTCCCTCCATCACTGGAATGGTTTGTGCAGACGGGGTCAGGGGGGGAAGGGAAAGATAAATTAAAAGCATGGGAAAATCGTCTTTACTGCATATATCGGCGGCTTTTGACTTTACAAAAAAAAAGGTTGATATAAAAAATGAAGAGTACGGCAAAACACATACGCTCATATAAAGCTGAGAGAAATCGGATAATTAGTTCGCGAAATATCGCGAATCGTAGTTGCGAGAATAAAAAAAATCAAATTGATTCTTCATCGTGGACTGGAGTTTAAGGCTCAATTTTGTGATAGAGCTATTATGAGGGAACTATGAGGCCGCAGGCAGTAGGTGGTGGGATAATTAGGAAACGGGGGGAGAGGGGGAAAATGAAAGTTTTTAAAATTTAAAAAAACAATTTTTATAAGCTAATATGTATTTTTTTATTGCAGTGAAATGCAACGGTTTTCAAAAGGGACCTATAGGATAGAATTGCGAGAAATGTTGTTGCCAATACAGAATGTATCCAATAAACTCTGGTCAGGTCGAAAGAAAAGGGTTTGGTCCGAATAAGTGAAGAAGTTTTGATTTTTGAGAATCAATAGATTTTCGTGTCCTATTTAACATACTAGATTTGCCCCTTTGTATCTTTACTGCTCGCGCTGCCATATTGCCAAGATGGCGCCCAAAACTGGGTGTTTCTAAATATCTGGCTTCCGGTACCTCCTAGTGCAAACGTTGTTATTACAAATTCAAGAAGAGGAATTTCTTTATAAAACATGTTCTATGGATTTTTCTCATAAGTTTTATATTCAGCCTGTAACATTAGCTTTTATTTGATACTATAATAGTTATAATAGTAAGGTTCGCTACTACTACTTTAATATTCGTATCCACAACACCTTAGGTGGAAATTATGTCGGGTACATTATTGTAATTTGCCTTTTTATTATTGCTGCATATAGAAACGTATCACATAAGAAGATGAGACAAACAAACGGCACTTTATCTTCATGCTGAAAAATAAATTTGAAGAAGCCAACTCCAGCCATGTTAAACAGACTGCGGAACTGTGGACTCACTTATCGTAAATACGGCAATAGAATTATCGTCCGCATACGCTTCGGTAATTATGGTTGGAGAAGATGTTGTTGACCTTCTTGTTCTCCTAACAGGAGTGGGTTAAGGTCCATCAAAACGTATACTTCCAGGAGCCGGGAAAAGGAAATATCTCTCAGCAAATACATGTTACGCACAGTCTGAAGCTACATTGAGAAAAATATCCCCTTTTTACACCAGCGGCTGTGACATGAACATTATGAACAACCTCGGCCTTTTTTTCAAAAAGAGAAATTGAAGTTCCTTACAGTTCTTGGGAAAAACGAAGCGCTAGGCGCGGTCATCGAGATATTCAAAAACCCTACAGCTAATCCTGAGGACGTTGCCAATGCAGGAGAGCGTTTTCTTCTGTCATTATATGGATGCAAAAGGAACGCTGACAACACTCTGGACAGCTATCGATACGAACGCTTCTTGTATAAAACTCGCTCCTTCTGTGAAGGAAAAAACGAGGAGGATCAGATGCCACGATCTCTTAAAATATTTCATTCCAACTCCTAAACTGAATTGGACCCCGAATACGCAATCTGACACTGCAACGGCAGCTAATATCTAATAGCGAAGTATCAAATCGATGAGTACCGTTCTAAAATGCTAGAACATACCTGAGTACGAAATATTATCGCTATTGGTAAGACGCAGCAAGCGTCAATCTTGTGATCTTAAACACACACTATTTCTTATATTGATGAATAACGTCTTATACATACACAACACATTCTGTCACATTTACATATGTACAGACATGTATGATATTAAATTAAGTTCAATTAAAAATAATGATTTATTCTCAGTGTTTTAAAACGAAGTAAAATTTTAAAATATATACTGTAACTGTCCGCCCGTACATCGCACCCGTTAATACACGTTGATCGTACACATCCGTGACACAGATGCTTCAGGCAACCGGCGCTAGATGTCGCCGCACTGTATGTCGCTCCAGAATACCTACTCATATGCAGCAAGTACTGCGACGGCACTCGATTCTATTCAATTCAATTCAATTCAATTCGATACAGAGCGGAAAACAATTGGACGGTAACCGGACCAGGCGGAACCTCCTGATATATTGTTTTCTGATAAAATGTATTGTATTTTATTTTACTTAAGAAACAATAAACATATTATATTTCTCCCTGAACAGGTATTATTATTTTTTAAAATACGCCTGTTATAATACCCATGATACAACTAACAAAGATATGATAGATCGCCGTTCCAAATACGTTCAGTTCGCGCATGACGTCACGCGGAGCTTAAAATTTGAATTTAAGGCAGTATTACTATATATAGAATATTATGTTTATTTATCTTATAGAGGTGGGAAAAACGGTTCCTCGCTTGGAACGTTCCTTTCGTTACCGTTCCAAAAAAATAACGTTCTAAAATAACGTTATATTTTGGAACGTTATTTTTGTTACGTAGATATAATCATGTAATGCGTAATGCCGACCGGCGTGGTGGCCACCAGTGCAATGCCAAAGTGGAGCCGACAAAAGGCAGTCTTCCTTTGTGGGCGTCGGCGATTCGGCAAAAAACCGTTAACGTTAGGGCAGAAAAACAAAAAATCCCTGTCGGGCACAATCTGGAATACTGCAATTCTCTCTTTTTTTAATTTTTAGTAGTGCTTTTGAGCTCGATGATATAAGTTCAGTATTATTAGTAGTAATATAGTAGTTAGTTGTTAGCCATATCATTTTCTAGTAAAAAAAGAAGAATCGAGGTAAGAATAAGAACATCTACTTTTAAATTCCTGAAATAATTGTAACAAAAGTAATTTCAGACTTCGGTGTAGTTACACAAAGAATATCTACGTAGAATACTTAGTTATAAATAAAATACTTCATGGCTCCGAGAAAAATCTGCAAAAACTTCGGGAATTTGGAATTTTTACCATGAGAAAGAAAAATCTGAATGCATAGCAATATGTAACATTTGCAAGCAGGAATTAAGCTTTAAATCAACATCTACCAATCTAGAAAAGCATATGAATAGAAAACATCCTTTAGTAAAATTTAATGATGACCGGACTGTTCGGATTAATACTTCAAATGCAACTCGATATCCAAAACCGATCCCTGATATTGAATTTACTGATCCACAACCATCTACCTCCACTTCGAAACAATCTCAAGAAATATCTAAGAATGTAACAACTTCTTCTACGCAAGTTCCGACGCAAACTACTGTAAGTTCATTCCTTAAGAAAAAAATTGGTATTAGTACAAGAAAAAAAATGGACGAGTCATTGATGCTTCTTTTTATTCATGACTTCCAACCATTCTCTATTGTAGAAGACTACGGCTTTGGAAAATTCACGGAGAGTTTGAATCCATCATACGAGTTACCGACGAGAAAGACAATAACAAATGTTCTTTTGCCAGCTGCTTTTGAAGAAGTATATAATGACACTAAAGCGAGAATTTGTGAAGCTGAATCTATAACGCTAACGACAGACTGCTGGACGTCGCGGAATACAGAAAATTATATGGCAGTAACAGGTCATTATATAAATCAAAATTTTGAGCTCCAAAGTCTGGTGTTGGAATGTGCCCCTTTTAACGATTCCCATACCAGTGTTAATCTAGCCGATGAGTTAAGACGAATAATAACTGAGTGGAATATCCAAAAGAAAATTTTGATGGTCGTTAGCGATAATGCTAGCAATATATGCAAGGCTATTAAGGAGATATTGCTACTGAAGCATTTCGGGTGTTATACGCATACACTTAATTTAATTGCGCATGATTCTCTTAAAAATGTTACTCAAATCACGGATAAAATAAAAACAATCGTGTCTTTCTTTAAGAGAAGTACGTCAGTGATGGCAAAATTTATGGAGCAACAAAGACAGCTAGGAAAAGAGGGAAAAAAGTTGATACAAGATGTGTCTACGAGGTGGAACTCCACTTTCTACATGGTAGACCGATTTACTGAATTAGAGGAGTCCATTAGAACCACTATGGCCCTAATAGACAAGGAATTACCTATTGTTTCCATGGAGGAGTGGGCGAAGAACTTGTCAAAATTTTAAAGCCACTGGAAAGCGTCACAAAATTAATTAGTGGTCAAAATTACGTTACAGCCTCTTATGTCATTATTTTAACAAATGGACTCATTGAAGTATACTCGAATTTAAAAAAAGACCAAGACAAATATTCCAATCCGCCAAAGGCTGTTATAAATGCCATATTGCAAGGTTTAAATTCAAGATTAGGAAACTTAGAAAATAGTAATTCTTTGGTTTTAACCACTTTTTTAGATCCCCGATTTAAGAGTCTTGGGTTTTCCAGTGAAAACATAGGGGACAATGCAAAAAAAGCAGTAATTTCCAAACTTACTGCTAAGATCAAATGTGAGCAGCAGCGGAATCAAGCTATGTTGGAAGAAAAAGAAAATCAGTGTGTTGAAAATAGAATGAATGTTGAAGGTGACGATAACGTCTTAAGTAGCTTCGATAAAAAAATTGCTTCATTTCAAAACTCCGGATCGGCTCAGTCGATGGCTATAATCGAGGTGCAACGATATCTCGAAGAACAACCGATTGGAAGGAATAACGATCCCTTGCACCGGTGGAGGGATAATTCTCACAATTACCCAAATTTAAGCAAATTGGTAAAAGAAACATTTATATGTGTAGCTACGTCGGTGCCGTGTGAAAGGCTCTTTTCAAAATCTGGTCAAATTGTGTCGGATCGGCGAAGTAAATTAAATGGGAATAAGGTGAAACAACTGATGTTTCTTAACTGTAATAAACGAAAAAAGTAGGAATACCTAGTTGAGAGAATACAATTAAAAATTTGATTACTTTTACGTTATAACACGCAGGGTTTCGTTTTTGTTTTACTTTAGTTCCTTGTATGTGAAGAAAGTTTTGTAAACCTGTTATTTTTTATTTACCGAATTTATTTTAATTTATTTACATGTTTTTGTGTTACGTTTAAAAATAAACTTTTTCTTCTGGGGGTTTATTTCTTAATAAAATAAATGCTATAGTATACTACCACACTTAGTCAGGCGGCTGACGGCTGTGATACTAAACGTACTTGTTTATGTTTACTCGTTGACTGTGCAGCAGGAACTGGATTGATAACGAACCAAACTTCGAAACCAAGCATCATTACAGTGTGCAACGCTAAACGCACGGAACGCGTAACGAATAACTCACGATCACGCACGATCGCCCTGCGCCCTGCCGGCCGATGCCGTTCCAAAAGTAACTAGTTCCTCATGAGACGGGTAACGTTTCGTTCCGTTACCACAATATAACGTTCCAAAATAACGTTAATGAAATAACGACACACCTCTATTATCTTATTTCAACTGATACTATTTTAGTAATTATAATTTTACGATGGCTTAGGCGAAATAAGTAACTTTAAATATAAAATAATGAAATAGAATGGGAATGCCGGAATTTTGAAAACAAAAAACATTATTATATTCAGAATGATCATAATTCTATTACATTTAGGTATTGTCTGTTACATTATAATTTACAGGGTGGTCCACGTAAGACTGACACCCCCTCTTATCTTGTTAATTCTCAACATATTTGAATTTTTAAAAAAAATAATCCATTAAATTTTTTCATGTAATTTTGCTGTCAAAATTAACCTATGTGTTTTAAAAATATACGAGGCGAAAAAAAATATACCGTTGTATTCAGGATTTTATCTCCATTATTTAAAATGGAAATTAAAAGTTTCATTACCGTTTTATTCGGAATGATCAGTAATATCGAAATATCGAAAAGTATACAGGATATTTCAAGTGGTGAAAATATAGTGATTCAAGTGATGATTTACTCTAAATACTCTTTGATATTTTGGAGGAAGCGAATATTATAATTAAACTTATAGTCCAGCAAAAATCAAACGTTAGATTGAAAAAGAGTATAATATTATACAATATAAAGAATGGGTCAAAAAGAAGGAAATAAGAAATCATTCAGAAAATGTTATATTTGCGTATTTGTCAATAAAAGGAAATCACATTGATATTATACATTATAGAACTTGTCTTTTTAGTTTTCTATACAGATGTATTACACGGGAGTAAAGAACCTTTTACATATTTAACATCAGCTGATTTTTTAAATAAAAATCATAATTTAAATCATACTAACTTTTTTATTCTTTAATACAGAACAAAGCGATATAATATAACATAACAAAAATATTCTTAATAAAATTAACGGTATCACAACACAATGCCTATATAAAAATAAAAAAGTAAGTACGAGAAGTAAATTTTAGGGTTCTGCATTTTCCAAAAATCCTTTAAAACCGTAAAAATAACACACAAATCTCGAAATCTCGTTAAAACACAATATAAACAAACCCAAATACTGCAGAAATTGGCTACACATGACGTAAGAACCTTGGCCTATTGGCTCCTCCCACATGCGCAATATGATATTTTTCTTAGTTGTATCATGATAATACCTATATAATTACATTTAAGTTATATAATGGATTAGTAAGTTGTATCTGCAAAAGATAAGATCGATATTGTTATATAAAATTATTTATTCTTATCTCTGTAACCATGAAGTAATATTAGTTACAAAATAATGAAAAACAATAATATTTGTGAATTATATTGTGGAATTTTCCTCTGATTAGACTTCTTCAATGCTATTATATTCTAAGAATGAAACAATAGGCTTATGCAAGCTAAAATATGCTGTAAATACTTTAGATTCAAGTTCATCGCGCTCGCTTAGTAAACGACTAGACTGAGGATTACATAGACGAACGTAACAGCTCAGTCTCATTCAATACCCACAAACTCTCTACTGTATCGCTCTGCCGATTGATACACTCTCACTTAGTCGACACGAGCCGACCTTACCCGAAGGAGCGTTACATAGCCGAGCCTGACGCGTGACGGCCCAGTCTCATTCAACACCCACAAAAATAAAAGTGCTGAGCGCGCCTAAAGAAGTTTTCACTTCAAAAAATGCATCGGACCTTTTTTATAGCAAATTTCCTTTTCTTTAATTTGTAGTTCCTATATGCAGTAATAATATACACAGAAAAAATTGCAACATGCGAAGACAAATATATCGTGTAGTTGAGCTATGTTTAATTGACCTGTACCTATTCAATTAAATCAATCACGAATGACTTGAATTAACGAAATTTGCATATTTGATATCCATCTATCACATGTTTGAACAATGCTGTTTGAATCAAAAATTCGAGTTACTTAAATGAAATAATTATTATTAATCAATTTATGATAAGTTGGCCTAAATGCGTCGATGATTAGCTGAATTGTAGAAATTTGTACAATCTTTAGAGTTTAAAGAACTATTTAAAATATTTGTCCCAATCGTTTTCAAGGCTAATCCAATAGTAAATATATTTGTTACAAGCTTCCCCGTACTCGGCGTACGATTTTTATATACCTACTAGGTACCCGCGACGCGTGCGCCGGCCAGAGCGTTTAGTTTTCGTCTGTTCAACGTTTATCACATGCGTCCATGGGTCCCTCCATAATAATTAATTATTAGTTGTCCCTTTTAAATAATAGTGATTATTATTATTAAGGAAGTACGGAGTAAAATTGTGAAAACTGTGACTTCAAGCTGAATAATGGATGAATTCCTTAGTGCAAATAAACTGGTGCATTTAAAAGCAATATTCGAAGGTAAGTGCATACACACACAACTCTTTTTTTAAGCCTAAATAAACATCAAGATAAATGGCAGGCGACACTCGGCTGGCCCCATCAAAATCATTTATACAAAAAACTTGTTTTAAGTAAAATTCATGTATAGATAAAAAGTATAGAAGCAATATTTTAAAAATCCTATTTTTTTATTTCATTAAACATGGCGTCTGAACCCAGTAATTAATTTCTTATCTAGGTAACGTGGTAGCACAAGGGGCCTATGTGCAGCGGATCTCTGATCCGCACTCCGGACAAATTCCAGAATTCCAGCTAGGTAACGTGGTTTAAGACGCCATGTTCCAACAAAAATAGCCTATTGTAGTTTCCATTGTACCTAGACAATACGAGAAAGGGTTGGGTTTAGTCAATCTTCTATATTTTTGTCTCAAATACATACACTGAGCTCGTAAAGTTTGGAATAAATTCAATTAATCGTTATTGAAGGATTTTCACAGGAAATCCTCGGACACGTCAACCTTATTTTATAAAATGTCACTTTTTTCAGCCATCGATTTTTTTTTGTTTTGTTCGTTTTTGAGCTATGACGTCATCGACAATTTTTTTAAATGACAACCCATATTTTTTTTCACGGATTTCGATAGAGCACATTTTTCTGAGTGCGAATATGTCAAAAACATAGTACCTTTAACATTAAAGTTTTCGAGATATTCGGTTGCAAAGTTTATAAAATGTACCATGGCACCATGCATAAGCTATCGGGCGGGTCAAGATTTTTAATAGCTTATTGATTCTAATAGCTTATAGCTTATTACATTTTAAAAGATTAAGGAGTAATATTATTTATTTTGGTAGCTTATCGAACATTTTGAAAGATTTGGGAGTAATCTGTTTAATTTTTTAACAACAATTTAAACAAATAAAAAAATATTTTAACAAATAAATGATAAATAATTAAAGTAAAAAATAAAATCAGAGTAAATTTTCAAAGTGACCTCCATTCACTTCCTGGCAATATCCCATCCGCCACTGAAACTCCTGCAGAACCTTACCAACAGTATCGGGTTGAATGGTTCGAATTTCATTGCGAATTCTGTCCTTTAATTCTTCGATGGTATTTGGTCTATTGAAATAGACTTTGCTCTTTAAATAGCCCCATAAAAAGTAGTCTAGGGGAGTGAGATCTGGAGATCTAGGGGGCCATTCGATAGTTCCCCTGCGACCAATCCAATGGTTAGGAAATACATGGTTTAAATAATCGCGAACGATCACTGCAAAATGGGGTGGTGCACCGTCTTGTTGGTACCATATCGTGTGATGGGGCAGATCTGGATCTACGTCATTTGGGTAAAGTACCGCAAGTGCAGGGACTAAGTCGTCTCTTAAAAATTCTAAATATATTTCACCTGTTAATACGCCTTCAAAGAAAAATGGGCCCAAAATACGATTACCTACAATACCAGCCCAAACGTTAACTTTTTGTGGAAACTGACTACGAGTTTTCATTTTCCAGTGTGGATTTTCAGGAGACCAATATCTACAGTTTTGCCGGTTAACTGTGCCGTCGAGATAAAAGGTAGCCTCATCAGAAAAAACAATATTGCGTAAAAATCCGTCGTCATCAATCAGGCGTTGCAACATGGTTTGGCAAAACTGTAACCTACGGTCAGGATCATCTTCGTTTAACTCTTGGACCAAAACCACTTTATACGGATGCCATTTGTTCAATTTCAAATATTTCAAGACGGAGCTTTGAACTATTCCGTTGTTTGCCGCCACTTGGCGGGTGGGTAAATGGGGATTTTCTTGAAGCTCTAGTAGAACATTCAATTTAACATCTTGTTGCACTGGTGGACGACCCGTTCTAGGGCGATCTCTCGTATGACCCACTTCTAAAAACTTTTGTTCTATTTTGCTAACGGTGGACTGTGTAATTGGTTCTCTGTTTGGATATTTGTTGTTAAATAAACGGCAAACTTCTACTTGTGTGCGAGCTCTGTCCCCGTAACCGATCATCATCAAAATTTCGATTCTTTCCCTTTCACTCAAACGACGGACCATTTTTAAATAAAATGAATTATGATGGAATAATGATTAATCAACTTACTTAATGATATTATTCAACTGATTAAAACACAAACTTGCGAGGAAAAACTTCAAAATTGTGACAACTGTCAAAACTGTTGTTTTTCCTGCGCTTTCTTGATAAATGATTAGCATTTGGTCATCGCTTGTATAATTCATTCTTAAAACTTTGCAACCGAATATCTCGAACACTTTAATGTTAAAGGTACTATGTTTTTGACATATTCGCACTCAGAAAAATGTGCTCTATCGAAATCCGTGAAAAAAAATATGGGTTGTCATTTAAAAAAATTGTCGATGACGTCATAGCTCAAAAACGAACAAAACAAAAAAAAATCGATGGCTGAAAAAAGTGACATTTTATAAAATAAAGTTGACGTGTCCGAGGATTTCCTGTGAAAATCCTTCAATAACGATTAATTGAATTTATTCCAAACTTTACGAGCTCACTGTATGTATTAGGAAGAAGTCTGGTATTTTTCATTGAAACCTATACCCGTTTATATTAACTTTTTAAAGAATTAATTGAAATTTACTTAATACAATACCAGAAAGGGTTAGGTCCAGTGAATCTTCTATGTTTTTGTCTCAAATACATATGTATTAGGAAGAACTCTGGTATTCTAAATTATAAGAATTGAGAATTTACTTATAAAATCATGTTTGGTCTGGCGGTTGTTTTAAGATTAATTTTACTAGCACACCACTGATAGGGCATTTAAGAAACCTGGCACTTCAAAGTCAAATTCAGCTGATTTTAGTTGTTGTAGGACATAAACTATGTAGGTATTGTGTTTATGCAGGATGTCCCGAAACTAGACGTCAATATTTTAAGCACGTTATTCTATATACGCCCTAAAACAGAGATAAAAGTTCATATAAACTAGGGTCCGCAACTTCTTAGTTTTTCAGATACAGGGTGTTAAATGTGAAGACCTGTATCACCCTGTATCTGAAAAACATAGAAGTTGCGGACCCTAGTTTAAATAAACTTTTATCTTTATTTTAAGGTGTATAGAGGTTAAAAATATTGTCTAATTTGAGGACACCCTGTATAGCAAGAACAGATGAAAATCAATAGCTTGCTATTCACAAAACACAAATGATGGGTTTGTGACTATTCAGAAACTGGTGCGTAATCTCTTTGTTTATGTCCTACAGGAGCCATATTGTGATTGCGCAGGTCGGTTCCATTAACTGTCATATTACATCTAACTAAAAGACCCAGTTTTTTCTCAAGGATCATTGTTTTTAGAACAGAAAATTGAAGATTTGGAAATCGTAGAGCTTCTAACAGAGGACCAGATAGAGGTAGATTAACGGCAACATTGGGGACAAGGTTCGTCTGAAAAGAAATTACGAAGAAATAAGAAATTACAAAGAAATAAGAAATTAGAAGAAATTAATTAGAAAGGCTAGTTATTCCAGAATGTATACGATTTTTCCAAACCCTGTATAAGTACCTAAGAATTTTACTTTCATTTTAGTGAACGTTAACATTTTGTACCTACTTGTTTCTAAGGACTTCCACAGATCTTAGGTAATATATGTATGTATATACAGGGTGAGTCAGTTTTTTGTAGACAAACTTTAACAGGGGATAGAACGCACGTTTTTAAAAAGAAAAGTGCCTATAAATATATGGCCGATCTAGCTTCCTAAGGAAGATACAAGGTGTTAAAGTTTCATTTTTTTTTACATTAATGGGTAATATTTTCTGAACGGAATGATATATTCACTAAATATTTTACACATATCTTAACCTGCATAGGATCAACATGTTGTATTGTTCCTGTCGAAAATACTATAGTGGATGTTACTTTTTTCGGGTACTTCGGATATTCTGCATAATGGAACTTTTTTTTCGTACGCCACTGACATTATCTGATACATATTTCTAAAATAACGGCCCCTTAGTAACAATTTTGATCTCTTGTAATTTTGCTCTAACTATGACAGTTTTCGAGATATTGGCCGTTGATTCTCTGACAGTGTAATGTCGTTATTATAATTTTTTTTTCTCGAATTTTCTTTATGACTTATAAACGAACGCTTAGATTTTTTCATGTTTGGGGGATAATGCCTATTAATTAAGGCGCATAAAACAAGCGGTAAGAATGTTCAAAAACTTGCACAGTGGCGGGGTGGAAGGGGTGCTCCACCCCTTTCGTAAACAGAACATCTACGCCAAAGACTATTTAAAAAAAACTGTTATTTTCATTATCTACATACAGTTTAACAAAAATAATGTCCCTTCTTCTGCTTCGAAATTCCTGTGCGGTTCCTAGTTATTTTGATTTTTAGTGTTTGATGTGGTACTAAATTAAGTAATTTATTTATTAGCAATAATAATTATCGGATAAATATTTAATTCTTTCAACGAAACCTACCTAAATATGGTGTGTTAGGGATTCTAAAAAGCCGAAATCTCTTATTCTTTATCTTTTTCCAATGTAGTCAAAATAAATATTTGTTATATCAAGTCTTACTCAAATACAATACTTTTATATGTTGAAATCTGTTAAATTACAAATGTACTTACAATACAATAGATTATTGTGCAGTTGCCAAAAGTCTTAAAAATTTTCTTTAAGTTTTATTAAACTTGTGCATGTACCAATTTCTGTTTCAATTTTTGTTGTTGTTTGCTAAATAATTTCCATTTAAAACTAGCGTATTTGTAACTGTACGTAATAATTGCAACAAAATATTATACTACTTGGAAAACAAGTAAGCATTATGTCATATTTTGAAACGACAGTTTGACGTATTACAAGTTTATCTACAAACAATTTTGCTTCATCTTGAATATTTTCACTGTTATTAATTATTATTTTTAAGATTAAAAAGTTATTTTATGTGATTTGCCAGATTTTAATTAGTGTAACATGCCGTTTACATTTACAAATAGCGAACAAGCCGACATTCATTTTATTTATGGGTTCGCAAATGGGGATTCAAGTTCGCAAATGGGGATTCAAGATACGCAGCTAGGGAGTATCGAAGAAGATTTCAAAATAGACGACAACCTCATCATTCCGTTTTTGTGAGTATCCACCGTCGATTTGTTAACCAGGGTTTGAAAAATGTACCCGGGGGCCGACAGAACAACCGTGGACGAGATAGAGACCGTATATTGCGGGAATTTAATAGGAGCCCAACGACAAGTACTCGACGTGCTGCTATTGCTCTTGGTACTTCCCAAAGTAAAATTTCCCGGGTTTTAAAACGGGATCACAGACGCCCATATCATTTTCAACCTGTTCAAGGTTTATGTCCAGGTGACGCTGAACGAAGACTTACTTATTGTAGGTGGGTTCTTAACTCCATTCAAAATAATAGGGATTTCTTATCCAATATACTGTGGACTGATGAATCTTGTTTTACTCGTCGTGGTATAGTAAATTTTCACAATCTGCATGTATAGGCACATGAAAACCCACATGCCATTCGACCACGAAGTTTTCAACATGAATTTAGTACAAATGTCTGGATTGGAATTTACGGCAACCACGTGTTTGGACCTTATTTCTTGCCACAACGTGTAAATTCAGAAAATTTCCTACAATTTTTAGAAGAACACCATGGTAATATATGGGAAGTCATTCCTTTGAATTTAAGAAGACAGTCTTGGATTCAACTTGATGGGTGCCCGGCCCATTATGGCAGAAATGTAAGAAATTGGCTAAACAATAACTATCCAGGGAGGTGGATAGGTCGTGGAGGTCCAGTGGCGTGGCCTCCCAGATCCCCCGATTTAACACCACTTGACTTTTTTGTGTGGGGATTCATTAAGGAAATAGTGTATACCACTCCGGTTAATACACTTGAGGAACTTCAAAATCGCATTAGAGATGCTTGCAATGAAATAAGGGTGCATCATTTAGTTAACTTAAGACGTTCTATGATACGTCGCAGTGAAATGTGTATCGAGAAGAACAGTTTACATTTTGAACAAAGTATCTAATTTTATGTATGTAGGTACTAGTGTTATTGTTATTAATTCTTGTAATTGTTATTTATAAATCATTATTGCTAACAATTGTTATTTATTCCACAATTATTATTGTTAATTAAATATTGCTATAAATTCAAAAATGTTTATATCTCCATAAACATTAACATCAATGTTCATCTAATGTTTTTTTTGTAATTGTAATTACTTGGAAAGAGATAAAGAGATTTCGGCTTTTTAGAATCCTTAACAAACCATATTTAGGTAGGTTTCGTTGAAAGAATAAAATATTTAGCCGATAATTATTACTGCTAATAAATAAATTACTTAATTTAGTACCACATCGAACACTAAAAATCAAAATAACTAGGAAACGCACAGGAATTTCGAAACAGAAGAAGGGACATTATTTTTGTTAAACTGTATGTAGATAATGAAAATAACAGTTTTTTTATATAGTCTTTGGCGTAGAAGTTCTGTTTACGAAAGGGGTGGAGCACCCCTTCCACCCCGCCACTGTGCAAGTTTTTGAACATTCTTACCGCTTGTTTTATGCGCCTTAATTAATAGGCATTATCCCCCAAACATGAAAAAATCTAAGCGTTCGTTTATAAGTCATAAAGAAAATTCGAGAAAAAAAAATTATAATAACGACATTACACTGTCAGAGAAACAACGGCCAATATCTCGAAAACTGTCATAGTTAGAGCAAAATTACAAGAGATCAAAATTGTTACTAAGGGGTCGTTATTTTAGAAATATGTATCAGATAATGTCAGTGGCGTACGAAAAAAAAGTTCTATTATGCAGAATAGTCGAAGTACCCGAAAAAAGTAACATCCACTATAGTATTTTCGACAGGAACAATACAACATGTTGATCCTATGCAGGTTAAGATATGTGTAAAATATTTAGTGAATATATCATTCCGTTCAGAAAATATTACACATTAATGTAAAAAAAAATTAAATTTTAACACCCTGTATCTTCCTTAGGAAGCTAGATCGGCCATATCTTTATAGGCACTTTTCTTTTTAAAAACGTGCGTTCTATCCCTTGTTAAAGTTTGTCTACAAAAAACTGACTCACCCTGTATATTTGAACAGCAAAATATATTTTTATACTTTAATATATACATGTTGGATTTCATTTTTTTTAAACAATTCATTCATGCCTTAACCTTTTACTAGTATTTCCCAGAAAATTTAAATACGTTATTATTTAATGTATTCCACATGAAATGTCAAGATGCGAAATAGTTTTTAACACCTTTATAACTTGGTAGGTATATTTTTCTCGATCTTTTTATAGAAAAGTAAATAGATGAAAAAATTATTATCATATTTAAACCAATAGCCATAGCATATTTAAACCAAATATACCCTAAAGAAAACGTAAATCACGAAGTGGTGTTAGGAAACATTTATGTGATTAGGTTAAATACATCAAACGTTTTAATCAAGTATTTCTATATTTAGCACAAATTATCGATATATTTGAATCAAACCGTCAAATATTTAAACGAATTATGCCACAAAAATATTAGAAATATTCAAGTTATTTACTAAAACATTTGTATGGTTGGTTTGACAATGTGCGGTGGTTGCCTGAAATGTCTTTTTATTTAGCGGAAGACATCACAAGTTTCAGTTGTTGCTACATACACCAGAGTGAAGCTTATAAATAATTGAGATAATTATTTCTGTATTTTCTAATGATTATTTTGTGTAGTTGACACAATTCTGTAAATGATTGGCTTATATCAAACATATATTTACTTGGTTCATATATATTTATATTTAATACAATCATTTCTTTTTTGGGTGTAGACGCAAATTACAACAATATACCGGCCATAAATAAAAAAATTAATAAATAAAGATTCACCTAAAAATTGTTGTGGAGACGAATATTAAAGTAGTGGCACCCAACCTATCTAAGAAAACTATTAAAGAATCAAATAAAGTTAGAGGCGCAAAGGTAAATAAATAATTTTTATAAATTTCCTAAATAAATTTCCTCTCATTTAATTTGTCATAACATTTTTTTTTGCTCGGGGGTACCGGAAGCGAGATATTTTGAAAAAACTCGTTTTAGGCGCCATTTTGGTAATATGGCAGCGCGAGCGGCAAAGATACGAAGGGGCAAATATAGTATGTTAAATAGGACACTAAAATCTGTCGATTCCCAAAAAATCAAAACTTCCTCACTTATTCGGACCAACAACTACCTGGCTACCGGACTATATGAGTGTTAGTTGCGAGTATACGAGGGTACGAGTGTTCGTTCGTTAACCTGCCTGCGTGATAGTGAGGTTCATTATGACACAAAGCAGCATTACAGCAACATCATATATTGCCATGAGCATGACACATCTAAAAATAATCGATTTTGACAGTTGATATATAGATTGCTGACTTTGTAAAATAAAATTAGTGAAAATAAGCGATATAGAGACGAGTAAATCGGCAGTTAATGCCAGTTAATGCCTACTAAGGCACTAAGTAGCATATAGTTCGAAATTCTCATAATCGGGTATAAATAGATATCATAATTGCTCATTATTATATTATATTATATTATACCTTTATTTCACGTAATTACAATATTACAACGGAAAGCAGATATGCGACTACGCATTACGTAATGTAGTGACAAATTCCATTATTGCGAAAAGCCGCGAGACTGTCAGCTGTCGCTAGCAGTCTCTTTGATTTTTCGACGAGGCGTGGGCGAGTCAGGCCTATACGCTGACATGATGAGAGTGTATATTTATGACGTACCCCTGTTTCATCACCTGTCACGATTCCGCACAAATATTGTCTATTGTGTTGTATACTTTGGTAATATTCCAATCGATATTTCATTATGTTTATACGCAAGCATTTGGATATTTAAATAATACGTTTGATCTGACCCATAAAGTGCCGGTAGCCAAATAGTAAAATAGGATGATGCTTCCGGGTGTACGATTCTATTGACTGAAATATTTGTTATTATATCACTCAACGACGATCTTTTTATGGTATGCACTCATATACAAGAATTTTATATCATGTTATGTACTAATTTTGAAGCTAAACGGTAGCTTTAACGAAATGATGAAATATTTAGGATGCAGTCAGTAACGCAAATTGGCATAGGTAAGAAAAATTCTTTGGTATTGTCGAGCTTTCCTAATAGTATATTAAGTATCAAGAACGGTAACGGTAACTTACCTTTCGAAGACAATGTTTGTTCCAATTTTGTCCGAGAACCGTATAACCAGATACATTTTATTACGAGAGACAAAATTGTTTACGTTTTTGGCCGATCCAAGATCGTTCTATCCTCGTCGTCCGTCGTTTTCTCCCGAAAGGCACAGCTAGGCTTACTGCTAAATTCACTTGAAGTACGGTACTCCAACCGTAAGAGATGTTCAAATAATTTGACAATGTCAACGTTTCTGATTCATTTTAATACAAAAATGTTCTTTAAAGCAAACAGCTTCCTGGCAAAAGTGATCTATTGTATTGCCTTATTGCGTTAGCCTATTGCCTTATAATATATAAGGTGAAAACCTAAAATGTACTGTGCCTTGAGATATAAATCTTAACAACGGCAACGTCGCGTCGTTTGATGAATTTTACTTGAGTTATACGTCAATGTCGATTAATCAATGGAAACGAAACGCCGTCTTGTACTTGTGTTTTCTTTAGTATATTCTACGAATTTTTGTATTTATTGCGATTTAGGTGACCAATAAGTGTGTAATTATGGTGCATTCTTCTATAGTTTGTACAAGGGTGGATCATTTAAGTCCGGAAAATGTTACTTTTCATCGGTAAGTATTTTTAAGGTTACCTTTAAGGTAATCCTTATATTCTTAATCCGTATATCCTTATATTATTATAATCCTTATATATTTTTAATAATAATATAATATAATCCTTATATGCTTATATCCTTAGATACTTATGATTTAAGGATAACTATCGGTAAGGTTTTTAGGGTTTAAGGTTTTTAAGGTTACAAGCTTTGATGGTTTGGCTCAACCAGGGGCGGCGTTGAAACCAAAAACGAACTTTTTATATTGCTGCAATAATTAATCAATAATTATTTCATTAATTTTTATTATATAATTTATATAGTACATAATGTGTGTCATTTTAAAAATATTTTAATTCTGGTGATGCAAAATACCATTTATATATCCAATTAAATTGATATTATAATTCAAAA
The DNA here is from genome assembly GCA_964058915.1 of Tetropium fuscum. NCBI lineage: Eukaryota > Metazoa > Arthropoda > Insecta > Coleoptera > Cerambycidae > Tetropium > Tetropium fuscum. Next base: position 126,310 of record CAXKVY010002672.1, read on the forward strand.
AATCTGATTAATAAGGTTTCCCAAAGATCAAGCACCTCTGGCTAGAGGCATGTTGGGAGTTCAACCCCTACCCAAATATCCAGAGCTATGCTCCGATCATTTTTTCCCTGAGGATCTAGAAATTCGGTCAAATGGGTTATAAGATAATGTCAATGTTGTAGCTAAACCACGTCAATCTGACGGGATGATACTTTTGGATCAGTTATCTACAAGGTAAAAAATTTATAGGTTTATTTATTTGAATATTTCGATTAACGCTAATCCCCTGTTCATTAAAACATGTAACACAGCTGAGCGGTTCTTTAGGTTCTTCAATGCCACTAGTATTTTTAACAGAAATGTAAAAAACCTTTACGACCTTTTAATTGTGGAGACCCTACCTACATTGCCTTCCAATATCTGGGATTATTTCAAGGATCATAATATGTATGTTAATGAAGTTACTGAATGACCACCATATTCAATTGATCCAGTTGGTATCGAAAACATTTTTCAAAATACGTTTTTATTATGAAACAAATGCAAATTGTAAACCCAAGACTCAATAAGAATTATAGAATATCGAGTATTACTAAACTATGTCTAGATTAAAAGATTAATGCGAAAGCATCAATGTAAATAAGGGGTTGAGAATTTGTAGCCTCGACGCAAAGTGCAATGTAGAGATGACGATGACGCCTCGAAAATAAATCGAAGTTATACGACAAAAAGTGAATCATATTATATTATAGTGTTTAGTATTCAAAATTAGATCAAGTGAAGTTCAAATTGTAAGAGTATTATGTAAAATTAAATAAATTAAATAACTGGCATCAATCTGATTGGTCAGATTGTATGACAAAAACAAGAATGAAGGATCGTAACCAAGAAATACATATGTTTTTCCATACGGCATATCCGTAGTTACATATAACAATCCGAGAGAGTCTAGCTAAGGCGTTCGATGAGATAACAGCCACGCTTATACATTTTTAAAAATTTGTTAAAATAATAGTAAAACAGAAAATTAATAAATAATTAATTATAAATTATAAAATTAATAAATAAACTTTAGAAATATTTAACTTTAGACAGAAGTCTATATTTTAATTCTACCTGGCTTTGGAATAATTTCTCATATTATTAGACAAGAAAGAGGAAAGAAAGAATCCTTCGGAACTCTGGGGATAATTTATGCTATTATCTATTATTAGCTATTGGATTATTAGGATTTATCGTATGAGCTCATCATATATTTACAGTAGGTATAGATGTGGATACTCAAGCTTATTTTACATCTGCATCAATAATTATTGCAGTCCCCACAGGAATTAAAGTTTTTAGATGATTAGCTACTTTCCATGGTACACAAATTATTTCTAATCCAGTAACACTTTGGGCCTTAGGTTTTGTATTTTTATTTATAGTAGAGGGAAAATATTTCTAATTTTTCTAAAGTTAATAATATTTGAGTTTGTGAAAATTATAGAGAACACCAGTGGAAAAAGCAAGCAGAAATAACTGCATATTAAGTGTTTTTCGTCGTAAATAAGAAAGGAAAAGTAGAGGCTTGGTAGCGTCCCCATCCGCAGAAGGGTTTGGTGACCAATATAGAAAATATAGAAAATATAGAAATATATATATAGAAAATATATAGAATAATATAGAAAACAATATATAGAAAACAATATAGAAAAGGAAATAATTTTCTAAGAAATTTCCAGTAAAAAGAAACTATAAGTGCAGACGCCGAAAATTAAAGCTTTGAGGGTGAATATATCCCATAATAAAGTTCCAGCGATTAATAGTAACATTCTTGAGGCAGTACGGCGACATCCGCTAGATGACACCACCTGAGCCCAGCAGCATCTAGTAGTTCGTGTTCCAATCAGTTTTCGAGAATAGTGATAAGTGTTTGTGCTGCTTCGTAATTAAAAAGGATTATCATAAATTTCTAAGGTAACAACAATTTCAAACTTTGCTAGTTTTTAAGATACATTGTGACAGAGACTTCGTCCCATGTAGTAGAAATCAGTTACGTAGGTTTGCGTAGGGTAGTAATAAGGTTACAGTTTATGTTTATTTATTATCATATTATATGGCAATAAAAATAGTCATATATAAATCACTTCTCCTTTCTTATTCTCTTGAAACTTTTCAGGAAACATTTTAAATCATACAATTTGATATTAAACAAGATTCAATAGAATTAATAAAATATTATAGTCTCATAAAATTCACTATTTGGAAAGTAAATTTTAATCTTTAAATTGAACCCCCTCTAGGACGATCGGTCAATTACAAATTAGTGTTCATAGAACTGGCGCCCATAAACAAGAAGGATTCAATAGGGAAGAAATAGTGTAAGTATCCTGTCAGATATTTCAGATAATCAGTCAGATAATCAGATATTTCTTCGCGATACTATTACGTTACATTATCTCATTTTATACTAATCTAAAATAACAACGTATATAGAGCACTCACATATACAGCTTTATTTTAAGAGCATTCATATATTATAAATTCATAACTTATCAATTATCAACCAACATAGGAATATTTTAAATTTTCATAAGTTTCCTAACAACAACAATTTATCGCCCAACAGTGGGACATATATATATATATATATATATATATATATATATATATATATATATATATATATATATATATATATATATATATATATATATATATATATATATATATATATATATATTGTAACGATTATGGCCTACAAATACGCCACCACTGGATATCTAAAAATAGGCTCGAAGGGAGCGCGCTTAAGTAAACAGTGGCCTACCTGCGGCAGGGATACTGGGGCCATCTAGAATTATACCTGCGAGATTCGATTTTGTTTCGGGAAGACTTATAGCAAGGTCCCGAAGCGACCAGAACGATAAAAACAGGTATATAAGCTGATTCCGGTGATCGGGAGGGCAGTGATAAATAAATATCCGTGCGACGCGTTTAAGTGAAAAGTTTAAAGTAGAAATAAATCATTATAAATATACCCAAGTAGTGTAAGAATAGAAATAAATAATATACATAGTTTTATTATAAATTAGTGCTTAGTTATAATAAATAAATAGTTTTTTAAGTTGAGTGAGTGAAATTAATTATCCCATATAATATCGAGCCCCGGCAAAACGTAACAATATATATATATATATATATATATATATATATATATATATATATATATATATATATATATATATATATATATATATATATATATATATATATATATATATATATATATATATATATATATATATATATATATATATATATATATATATATATATATATATATATATATATATATATATATATATATATATATATATATATATATATATATATATATATATATATATATATATATATATATATATATATATATATATATATATATATATATATATATATATATATATATATATATATATAATATTTAATGTTTTCTTATATGACAATCTATATATCTGTAATTTACAGTCGAAAAATACAGCATATTTGAATTATTTTATATATCTCATTGATTGGTAAGATGTGTTTTTGGTTAATGTTTAGTAAACGGCGTTGTATGTGTTGTATTTGAAGGCGGTTTATTTAAATAACATTTTTATTATACTTTATGTGAATGAATTTAGGTTTATTCGATAGTTTGTTTAATTTTGTTTATATATAAGTATGAAATATTATTAGATGACATAAATTTTTGAGAGGTGATTTATTTCAATATGGTCATTTAATGAGTTTGTGTTGTTTTAATTTGTATCATTTCATGTATTATTATTCCTGCTTTATGATTGTGTTCTGTTTTAAGTATTTTTGTTTCATTAAAATTGAATTTATGATCTGTTTCTTGGCAATGTTTACTTAATGCAGTAGAACAAGTTTTAGTGTACTTATGACTCTTAATTCTAGATAGATTCTAGTACGGTATGTTTTGACCTTATATACAAAAACATTTTTGGATAATTAAAGACATAAGTGGATAAATGCGTCACGTCACATTTAAAAAAAATACTTTTTGCAATTTTTGAACTTCCCTGGTATATATCCAACCTCCCAATAATAGTAAATCCTATATTTGTAATCTCTCAGACACTTTTTGATGATAAAGGCGCCATTTTACACATACAATGAAAAATTTTAGTTGCTGTTACATTTTTGATAAAACATTTTTACGTATTTTTTACATATTTACATTTGCTTTTCATTCCCAAAAAGTAGATAAACTAATCCAATGTTGACCTGACAGAAAAACATATTATGTGACAATGGATCTAACTGGACTGAAGATATTGCCAATAGAGGCAGTAATGAAATAGCAATTTTTTTTATTTATTTAATTTTAGCAAAAGAAAACGATTTTGCAAATCACTCAAATAGGATCTTTGAGTAATTGTTTGATCAAATTGTTTCATGGATTTTATTTTTTTGCGCCAACCATTATTATTTTTCTAAAATAAAAGTTACTCCTTATAACATCAGCTATCTGCCAGTGAAAGGCTTGTCAAAATCGCTCCAGCCGTTTCGGAGATTAGCCGGAACAAACAGACAGACAGACAAAAATTTTAAAAATTGTTTTTTTGTTAAGACTATCATATATGCCTTTGTTATTTTGACATTACAGACACTTCATTTTTATTTATTTGTATAGATTTTGTTCGCAATTTCATGTAACTTAATTCTTTGCCTGAAACCCTAATTCATTTTCTAGAATGAAAGTAATGTAAGTTACTACTTATAACATCAGCTATCTGCCAGTGAAAGTTCCGTCAAAATTGCCCATTCGGTTTTAGGTTTTAGTGAAGATGGATCACCTTGGATTCCAACTAAATATTCAAATGCGTTTAAATATTGCGTTTAATGTTTTTAAATATTGGTTTGCGTATAGCAATCTACGAATTTCGACGTGGTGAAGTGCTTTGTATGTTTGAGATACGGAATGCAACAGTTACCTGCTGAACAGGATGAGATATCTTCATGCACTTTTCTTGCGATATCTTTCGAACGGGAAAATATATCGGCGTGTAGTCTGCGCAGGAAGCTGGAGTCCGCCGAGGGGCATCTCTTAGTTCAATCCGCGTTAAAATCGTGATTTCGGATGTCTAGGGACGTCTGCACAAAATGTTGAAGTGATCTCTTTTAGGTACAGCATGGACAATATTGCGATATCTTGCGAATGGCTAGAGCTATCGCCTTGCTGTTTGTTTTTGGACCTGGGGGAAGTTAATTGTAACCTCTCGGTTCAAACGGCATCGTCGTAGGACGTCCAGGAGCGTCCCGAATCGGTGTCTATATCTCAAATTTTTGTTTATATTTCTCGATTAGAAATGATATTTCCAACTAAACTCCAAATAACTATTTAACATATAACATATAAATCAAGCCGACATTCAGTCACATGATAACGATTTCGCAATAATTCAACATTATTTTGGTTTTATTATGGAATTCCTGTCTATGCTATACTATATCAAATACACCTACAAAAATACTACAATGCAGACTACACTATAACTTCAATACTGCCCTGTTAAGGATAAACGTTGTAACTGCAATCTTAATGAATTTCGAGATTTTTGACATATCACTTCACAACAAGCTTACGTGTTGGTTTGTTAGGTTCAAAAGTCGTAAATGTTGCTAAAACGCCCAGAAAATTACATGGTTTAAATGTCGTAAGTACAATTGTAGCCGTGTTGTTAATAAAAAATGTCCACATTACAACATGTTAAGCCTTTGTGTCGTATCTATCGGTATATCGTATCGGTCGGCCTGCAAAACCTCGTATCTGCACTTTTATACGAAAATGATTTTTTTTTGTCTCATTATTATCGGTACTATATTTCACAAAATAGATCTCTCATAACGTAAGCGACGTCGGAAAGGAAGTAAGCGCCATCGAAAATTGCGTAAGCGACATCGAAAATGACGTAAGAGCCAAATAATTAGATTGAAACAGCGCAGCGTTAACGACAAAATTAAAAATTACGGTTTAATGCAAGTTTTTTATTGGTTTAACCCTTATATTTTCATTTCCACAATTAACGAATAATTTTTAAAGGCTGATCCTGATTTTATATTGCCATCATCAGACTCATCTAGTTCGGAAACAGAAACTATTATTAAATGTAAGGAATCTTGCATTAATATTATAGAAAATATAGTTATTAACAAGCAACGTAAACACTGGTAATTGTAGCAATAATAGTTCACTTACTTTGTAACAGAACTAATTAATAATATGATTGATGCTGCAATTGAGCAATCTGAAATTCGAATGGCTAACGTATATACAGAAACAAAAATGGAAAATATTCAGCATTTCACTGGAGGATCGAAAAAAAAGAAAAATTGAAGAGAAAAGAATGAATCATTCGGTGAAGCCAGCATGTGGAATCCAATGTAGGAAACAATGCACTAAGGTTATTTTAGAAAACCATCATTCGCGGTGCAACTCAAGAAAAAAAGGACGCTTTATTAAGCAGACTTAGTGGTATTATTCCTAGTAATAGGTTACATTTTTGGAAAAATTTGACAGTGTCAATACATCCTGAAGCAGATTCAGGATGCTGCAAATTCAGCAGGAATTGTATTCAGTATTTCTTCGATTACTCAAAACTAAAAAATGTGCACATACGACGTTTATCCTTAACAGGGCAGAATACCAGTTGAACGTTGCAATATTTAAAAACTGAGCTTTCAGTATTGCAATGTTCAACTGTTATTACAATAAGTATGCCTCGTCAAATCATGGAGTAAAAACAAATAACAGCGAACATTTAATTTTAAACTAACGACTCCATAGTATCCCAGGGGTCTATTTTCTGATCATACCGTAGCGCATTAAGTAATTTTCTTAAACATTCACGGGGCGAGCAAACCATATGAAACGCTGTAATATTGCCAATACCACGAGGTCATAAACGATCTAGATTATACAGCTCGGAGGTAATCGTGCATAACGTGAACTATTAAACAATTTGCATATTAATATGTATTATTTAGATGCACGAGGGAAGTAACTGGCGAGCAGTTGGAAGTAAAATATTTACTTCATGTAATTGTGGCTTTAAATTTTTGGAGTAATTTGTAGATATGCCTGTGAATTTATTAATTTCATAGTCAACAGTGACTTCCTATTAAATTTATTTCCATTTTATGGTAATACTATTAAAATGTTACTATTACCTATATACTATCAACATTTTATCGAGATACACCGTTTCAATTAATCAAACATGGGCCACCTAGCTCATTAGTAGGGCGACCGCAAGTCTATAAATTGAACAACAAGCCCAACAGACAATTTCTTTAGGATTACGGAAAGGCGTGGGATTGGTTTAAATATATCTTCGTATATTATAGCGAATCCTTACCTTCCTATTAGGTATATATTTAATTATTGCTTACAGTGCCTTATCTATTTCTCTTATTAAAATTAACTTGTTCGTTAACATTTATCGTACCTTACAATATCTTAACAATATCTAGCCTTAAAGGTAGCCTTTCGCTGGACGTGGCCGCGACTGGATGCGACTACGACTGACGACCAACGCGATCTGCCGCATCTGTACCCCCATTCCGAGAGTTACGGCTCGGTGCGGCATTACCTTCACGATTTTGGTTCGTTCAGCTGTTTTGTGACGTTTGCTAGAGGTATATTGAGAAATGAGCACTAAAACATTGAGATATTGCCAGTAATTACTGAAGGAGGAACAAGATGATGATGATTTAATTCTACGTCACTTATTGGTGACTAGAAAAAATAGCAGAGCAATTAAGGAACTATACAAATATCGTATACGCGAAGGTTCATACAACATTCTGATTGAAAGGTATTTCTTAGCCACAAAATTCAATCGGTTTCTCGTCGTCTTCACTTGAAAACCGAAGTTAAGTTTTTAGGATGCGGCCACTACGGCGAACACGACCTCCTAGAGCAGTTGAGTCGTATGGCGAGTCGTTGGTCGTCTCTGTCGTACACGTCGCGGCCGGATGCCGGGGTACACATACGACTTGCCGCATGACCGCATTGGTCGCGTCCATCTTAAGTACTAAAGTACACTCAAATACCGAATATGTTTCGTAATTCATCGTAATTTCCAATGGGAAATAATCATAGGCGTAGGCTCTATCTTTTCGTTAAAGTTGATAATCTCAATTGAGAACTTTAAATAATTTACTTACCTTTTCATAAGTAATATCGCATTGCTTAATTTGCAAACCAGTTGCTGTATTATTACTGCTCATCGTGCCTTCCGAAAAAAAAATTGTTATGTTTATATGGACGTCTTAAATAACACCTGGTCATAGTCAATTTATAACATTATATCCCAAATTAAGACAATATAAACCGAAGTTAAGTTTTTCTTAATTTGATTTGAATAGGCCATTTAGGCCTTTTTTGGACAGGCTTTTTCTGCACTTTATCTATAAACAGTTCGGTATCGAAATTCGGCATCATCGCCAAATATCCGAATCCCGCGGATTGCGCAATTGAACTAAACATATTCATTTATTGCTGTAACAAAATGGTTAAAGTCCAAGCCTATAATTTGCTAGGGAAGTATGATATCGACCCAAAATTCATTTGTCCTATGTTTATTGTTTAAAAATTCTTAGAAGGTCCATGTTAAGTGGGTATTTTATCTTTATTTGTGTTCTCTGCGAAGCTTAAACTTTATTTCAAAACTTAAATAGTGAACACATGTTGTATGACGCTAAAAGTACGGGTTGTTTTTCAAGTAAGATATCTAAAATCCATTGTCCTATTGTAAATAAGCAAGGTCTACTCATAAAGCAGCATCGGGGTCAGGTTGGCAGTTAGAAGTGTCACTTAATTTATGGTTTCCGGTATGGGCAAATTAGTAATTCATTAGAATATTCAAGCTACAAAACCAAATCGAAAATCGAAATGGCCAAGCATTACCCCGAAGATAATATTAGAATAATACTTTCATAAAACGTAGGAGCAGCTAATTAATTAATGCAGAAAGAGCATCTGAGAAATGTCATAATTGTATTGTTTTGGAGAATGAAGGATCTAAGCCTAAGAAGACTTTTTCGGTGGGATTTTCTATTCATATGTATGTATATAACGGCCCCCACAAATACCAAAAATATCCACGTCATGTAAAACGTTTAGTTTTTATTTTGCAACCAGATGTCGTTAGCGTACGGGAATGGTTTCCTGAGATTATGTAAGGGGTAAAGTAGATTCCGTATTATTGGTTGAGATTTTACCCCCGGTAAGTGGTTATACTTAAAGGGGGATGAAAGGCCATCCTTGGTGTATACATATATATGTATGTATACATATTCTTGCCAACCCAAGACGCTCCCTTTCATTTTAACATCGTCCAATCCCAGAAAAACCCCAGTAGTTACATTGCAATACAAACCGAACCATCCAAATTCCGAGCGGTACCATTATTTGGCGGTTGACCGACGCGACGGCTACCGAGCGGACTTGGATCCGCGCGGTTATATATGAACACAAAAAAAATGTCATAAACATGTAAAAAATGTCATAAACGCAGTCATTAAGAGTGTTCCTGGTTTCGGATGACTATCCTAAACCAGTAAAGACTACTTACTAATTCTAACGTTTTTGATGGCTTGTTCACTTTTATATAATTTCTTTAATTCTAATAATTGTGGCCGTATCTCCGATTCTATAAGTCTCGCAGAGAAAGTAAATATATCAATCTTCTTTTGTGCCCTACAATATTAACTTCGGTCACTTTTCGATATCTTCTACCTAAAGTCGTCTACGTCGCAAGCAAAAAGGTGTTAATTTTTTTTACTCTCGCGGTTTTTCGGTTTTCTGTGTTTCTTCCCTTGTTTCTTCGTTCATCGTGCTATATCGTCAAGTTCAGATATAGCAACTGTTAAGGGATTCTAAAGATAGCAAATTAATTCTAGTTTCATTTGGTATCTCCCGAAGGATGTAAGCCAAACAGTTCTTACGCTACGCTTCTTCCAGTACATATGGCGCTTGTCCAGGATTTCAGGAATTCCACACTCTCGAATTCTAGGAAGCCCGCACGGGATGCTGTTTATCACATCCAGTGGAACACATGCAAATTTCTAGCTTTACAATAATTATTTCCGGGTTAAAACCTAAAACTCCTGGGTTAATACCCGCTAATGCCTCTTTTCATCATCAAGCCGGCATAGGACGGCTTAGGACTTTTGCTATGTTGTCCAGTATACTAAATCCTACATAAAACATTTGACATGAAATTATTTATTTCTGGCATTATTTATTTTAATATGAATATTTTCACATAAAAAAATTAAACATCGACCCCACTGGTGTCATTCTGATATCATAACACTTTGCCTGGGGATTTATTTTTTAAATTGTACCAACCGAAGTATTGCCGGTTACCTAACCACCACGACACTTGGATTTCGCAATTAAATGAAAGCCTTATATGTCGAAAAATGGTGTAATTTTGTATAATTTCTAGAAAATTTGGAGAGCTCCCATAAGTTTCTTCAGAGTACTATTCTGATATTCCTTGTTAGGTCGTTAATCTGGAAAAGGAGAAGTGGAAACAAAACATTCTACTGCCAACATGGACAAATATCCAAATATGCTTGAAGCATATTTTGTTTTTGCACGTCCTGACATGATGCGATACAACCTCCGCCTTGTTTCACAAAGGGAAATTAGTGTGTTCAAAATGTTTGAAAAACAACCGGATTTATACCCTGCAGCATGTGTTTATGCAAGAAAATTACTCTTTGGTCAAACTGCCATAGAAATTGCAGATATTTAACATTTGTCAAAATTACAAAACTTTCAACAGCTGTAAAATTATCATCATTTCCTCCTACATCTTCAAGATGCAGCTCAACAGCATTTCTGTAGAGTGTATTATCAAGTTCAAACCTGGTTCAGGAAATACATTGATCCTGAGAAGTGGGGCAGGATTAGGAAGAATGATATCCTTACCAGGTCTTAACTACCAGGTGTTATTCAAGACGTCTATATAAACAAACTTTTCGTATTGCACGTTTTTAGCACAGGGAATTTTAGAGATAATTAGCCTGGATTAAATCTAGATATCAAATCGTTGGTCATATTGAAAATAAATTCATAAGTTCTGTACTGTCAAAAGACACAATTAGATTAGGTATGATAAAATAACAAAAAATATTTATAAGAGACCTACTATTGTGACAAGATCTCCGCTAGCCAGATGGACGTCGAGAATTGCACATTACAACGACCCAATAGTGTCAGTATAATAGCTTTGTATTGATATTATAAATATATATCGGGGCAGCAAGAACTTTAAACAAAAGTAATAAATATCTCGAAATTGAAATGTGTGTATAAACAGTGCAATTACTTGGTTGTGGTGAACTCGTCAAAGGATCAATGCTGCTAAAAATAAGTGTTTGGAGATTTTATAGGCGCTATTTTTAGAACAGTTGGTTTAAAGTGGATTTGACTTGGATTTTGGAATATAATACATTTATTTTTATACCTATCAAATTAACACAATAAATAATGCGACCCCAGCAAAAATCACTAATAATACATCAGACCCCGCCTTATTTTCTCAACGACAGAATCAGGGACAAAACTGTAACTGACGTAACTGACAAAAAATATCAAAAAATAAAATAAAAAATATAATAAAAAGATGGTCGAATCTGTATAATTTTTATTGTCAAGTATGTACCATTTCAGCACACAGGATACCAGAGTAAAGGCTTATGGAGGCTTTACGAAAATAACAACTGAGGCATTGAAGAAAAATTAACATATTTAGATGCATTTTATGTACAGATGTAATCCAACATTTTTGTTCTATTATTTAAAAATATTTTCTGTTGTGCAATTTTGTTGTATTACATCTGTGTTGTTAGGGGTAAAGAGCGATGGTACCGTTGAGCCCCCTCTTATCTAGGTCACATCTATAGCCAAGGATATTGGCGCGCTGTGTTGTTGCTGCTCTTCGAATTTAGTTTTGTACTATAAGTGTTGAAGTGCTACTAAACCCAAAATTATAGAATTCTTTTATACAGGGACTATTTCGTTGTTCTATAGACATTTGCAGAGTACCCCTTGTAAGCCTTTTTAGCTTCTGGAACAAATATGATCTGTATTTTGACATTTGCCAAAAATTGCTAGCTTCAGACTGTCTACAAAATATTTCTATACGCGTAGTGGGAAGGTTTAATTTAACAACGAATTGAAAACTCGTGAATAACTTTTATAGAATATTTCTATAGTTAAAGTGTTTGTCGCGTACTGTAATGCAACTATAAGGCACTATTACATCACAAAACACCAAGCTCGATCGCAATATTGGGATTGTTTCCACTATTATAAAGTAAAATAATAAGATACCAAGATTCGTCGAGTCCCTTCCCATGAGGGTCTCTTCCTTCAGCGCCATATTATTGTTTCCGTTTCTCGTGCTGTCCAGTAGGTCGAAATTATTTGTTCTGGTATTATGTCAAATAAAAGTAAGCGGACAAACATAAAGCGATGCTTTTTTTTCACGAAAAGCACCGGTTCGCGTGATAATAAAATGTTGCCCTATTTTCCAGATCTCAAGGAGCAGCCGCAGAACCAACGCAGTAGAAAATATCTTTATTCTTCACTCAAACTTCTACGTGTCGTACATAAATTAGATAACTTGTATTGGACATTGGCGTTGTGAAACATCTTTAATGGCGTTATTATATGGATCGAACACAGGACAACTCAGAGTTAAACATTGAAACTAACCCCCCCCCCCACTCTTCTTTTACTTCTTATATTCTTATTTATTTCTCTTACTGTTATTTGTTTATCACTACTTCATCAGATGGCCATTCATACATACATGCATACATACATATGTACATGCAAACATGCAGATATACATTACACACAATCATACATACATGCACACATACACCCCTGTATATATATATCCATCCGACAAAGCAACGACAACAAAACAAGTTGGCCTTTTACGTGATCGTCTAGTTTTTAGTCAGGACACAAATTTACGTTATGATTGTAGTTTTCTTATACCCTGGTTCTTTTAGACTTTGGTATTACTTGTCCGCAAAAGAACCCTTTGAAAATACTGATAACTGTTCTGACTTGGTGACACTGTGTTTAACTAGTTGCATAGAACTGGAATAAGTGCTAGCCAAGACTATACTTTGTTTAAAGCACAGCATGATTTGTTACTCAATTTCGGAAGGGACACTGACCTCAATAAAATACGGAAACTGTTTTAGGACATTTATTTCGGACCATATTCATATGCAAGGAACAATAGTGCTGTCCGTTTAGACAATCGTCTTACATAGAGTTGCTGCATAGTTAGTAGTTAACATGGTTAACAAACATGATAAGCTACTTGCAGATGAGGGAAACAGACGTAGAGATACCTTGGTACCATTTACTTTGAAGTAATGAATTGTACAACCCAAACAATGAACGCAATGTCATTGCTTATGGCAATAGCCATTTTTATAATAGCGTAGGCAATCAACAAAATGATGTGATTGGGACGCCGCAGGAATTACCGAAGTCTAGTACGGCATAGGTAAAATCTCATGGTGCCCAGGGAAATATCCCTGGATAATCTCGAGTACCTTAGTTAATACAGAACTTGCAATATTGTTTCACAACCGTTGGATCTCTGAAGATTTCGCAGTGGGCAATTGCCACAGACTGCGGACCCCAATTGGGGCCGGAGGTGGCTAGACGCAACTGGGCGTGGTTCCTCAGTTTTAGCATGTCGACCTTCGGGTTGCTAGACAACTCACAAGGTGTGTATCGGGCATTGGTACATATTGAATATAGTGAACCAAAGGCACTCATCAGACTTTATCCTATATAACCACGGAACAAGTAGAACTTCACACATGCCTGGGAAAAAGTTTCCCTGTATCTACTGAAATCATGGTCAATGCAAAACTGGTGTTATACAACCGTAGAATATCTGAAGATTTCGCAGAGGACAATTGTCACAACTGCGGACCCCAATTGGGGCCGGAGGTGGCTGGAGGTACAAAGACCTAGTTCCCCCATAGATATAGCGTGTCGATTCGTTTGGGTTGATAAATAACACACAAGGTGTGCATCGACCTCGGTAAAGAACGAACACATGAAGCAAAAGGCACGTGTCAAATCTTATTCTGTGAAACGTCTGGCGACCCAGAGATGTTACCGACATAAGTGCCGATAACCGCAAGGAGCAGGTAGTTTATTGCGTTGTGGCTGACGACCCTCACAGCAGGTTAAAAGACAGCTGATGCAATTACGTTAAGGGTGTTAGACACAAGGCGTTTGTTTTGTACAACTCATTACACAGATCAATCAGTGCAATAATATTGACTTACTCTCTCGGTTTCCCTCAGATATATAAACATATTAACGACAGTAGTTGGATCTTAATTATACTAAGATTCAGGTAACACAGAAAAACCAGGGCGAGTACCGTAGGCGAGAACACAGAGTCGTAGATTCAAACATGAATTAAGAAATGTCGCTGTCAAGTCCTACATCAATAATAGTTTAGATTGAATACGGAAATACTTAGAATTAGAATAAACTGATGTAGGGTATGGCAGCCGTAGGAGAGTTAGGTTATTTTACCTAGTGCAGAATATAAGGTGAGGTTGCCCTCCATTACTTCCCCGGGTTCGAAAGTACTGTCGTGGGGCGGGACAGTGGCCATGGCTGGTCCGGATAACTTGGATCTGCGGATGGAAATTACTCGCTTCTCGTAGGAAAGATGTGCGTTGCGAACAGACGTATACAGCTAAGCAGGTCTTGGGATAGGCCGTGAATGCTCAACGTCGGGTCGACAGCGCTTTCGCAGACCACCGGAACCTGGGGGCGGCTCGGTATGGTATGCAAAGTGGACAGTTGAGAACAATTCTGCCAAACAAGACGGTCTTGGGGTAGACACTGAATGCTGGCTGAGTATTCAACAACTCTCCTCGATTGCAGCTAGCGTTCCACGT
>CAXKVY010002673.1:0-31560 GCA_964058915.1 Tetropium fuscum
CCGTAGCAGAGGGATATGTGGAGAATTCATTACATGGACAAATAAAAATTGCTAATATGTTTTCTCATGTAGAAAATCCAGAAACGTCGGCGTCTTCATCTATTTCTGAAACTCATAATTTTGAGCAACACGGTCTTACTTTAACCGTTAATAGTAATCATAATTCCAATGTAACTATTAATATTTATAATTCCAAATAGTTTTCTTTTTGTTATTGTTGTTGTTGTTTCTGAATTAAATAAATGTTGAGTGGATTCTATTCTTTCTAAACCATCTTTTAATCAAAAATGACATTGACATTTCCAGGTAAGAAAAGTGACAGATGCTAGCCGGGAAAGTACTTTCCCGGCTAGCTGGGAAAGTAAAGTAAGTAATAAGTCGTTTCCCGATTACTTCAAAGGTTAGAAATCCATAAATTACTAACCGATTGTGAGTAAATGTTTTTTTCCATTAACTGAAGTCTTGCCTATTATACTATAGCGATTCTTGTACCGTGCACCAAGTTTTTATATATCTGCTGCCATCAGATATACTCGAGTGCCCAGTGCCATATTTAATATAATATACACTATTGCTGCGCACTGTTTGCATTTTTTTGTCTGTTTTTATTGAAGCAATCAATTTGTGTTGTCGCGCTGCGCTAATTTTTATTGTTTTGTAAAATTTGTAATATATAATATATACCTAGTGTTAGGGATACACGACGCCCATGGCAGTGACGGGCACCTATTAAGCCTCATCGTCTCAATTAAATCTGATTTCGTAAAATAGCACCTAACACTAGTTATAGAATTCTTGTACATATATTTTCTTATTTACCCTTCAGGTAAATACTTAACATTAAATTTTTATCCTATTGTGGAATTTTAATTGTGATTTTGTATGTGCCTTGTACCTCCCTCTCTGTCGACACGATCGACTGGCGCCCTGGCGTAACTTGCTACATAAAAATCTCCACTACACACGGCCCATAGCTCTACCGCATATTGACTGCCGTGCCAACCTCAGATGCAAAGAAGAGGTTACAACCTTAAAAACATAAAGCTAGACATTAAAATCGAAAAAATAAGTTATTTGAAAATCTATAAAGACTGCATGAATAAATAATAAATCTGTGGTGGAGCTTTGGAGCTTTCAAGCTCCGTAGCAGCCAAAGTATTGATTTTCGAGCTTTGCTTGGGATGACAAAACCTAAAACATCGAAAATGCAGACGATTTGACCGAAACTCAATTTCCATAAGATTATTGCTGGGTCCTTTTTGCATTTTACTCATAATTTATATAACGCAACCAATCACCACAGAACCACAAATAATTAATAAAATTGAACTAGGAACGACCTACCTGCTCCAGTTTACAATTATTGAATTATTACTAAATACCTACAAAACAGGGGCGGCAATACGGTTAAGGCACACTTTCGCCGCATATTTCAGGCAAATTTGAATTTTTAATTGACTAAATTTAAATAGTTCTCCAGCAGATACATGTAATTAATAGCTATGTTTTTATGTAACCGGTTGGGAAAATTATTATTTTGTGACTGAGCGGTAGCGAGTTCCACAAAAGTATGCGAGTTACACAAAATAGTGTTTCCCAGCAAAAATTTTTCTAATTTTCACCAATTTTATATTTTATGAGAATCCAACTGAATTTTATACGTTTAGAAACAATCCTGCAGGTTGTAACGGTGTGACATCTCGTCATTTTCATACTTGTCATGTCTAAATAACCTACTATGAAATGAACTTTACGAAACCAGTTGCGTAATATTTTACTCTCCCTTCCTGCTGATTGTGAAAAGTTAGACGTTTCCTAACGTCAAATGGTTTTGAAAAGTGCCACTTTACTTGTCAAAATTAGAAAAATTGTTTTGCTATAATTCATTCTATACAGTTGTTTTACATTCTATCACGTTTATTTAACTGTTAAACAGTAAAAAGTCATATATTTTACCCGCATACCACGATAACCGCTGGTTCCGTTCCAGGCAAATCTTATTTTACAAATATAAATTTGAAAATTGTTATATGTGGATTACTTTTTGCACGTATATATCTAGAAAAAATACACAACTATTGAAAACTTTTTAAAACAAATTAAACTCAGTTTTAAGCAAAATAAAATTATAAATACGATCTCAGCTGCCTATGAATTGGACCAAAAGAAATATGCAACACAATTTTATTTTCGTGAATGAAAATTTATTTAATTATTATAACTTCAACAGACAATATAAGTTTGTTTGATAGTATGTGGTTTTAACAATTATGTCTGGTGGAAAAGTTATGTCTGACGCATATTTATTGGACCAAACATTTTTGACCAATTAGTCAGTGTTACCACTGTGTGCATTGTTACCTTTTCGTTTTAAAACGGCATCAATTCTCTTTGGCATGGTTCCTACTAATGTTTTGCAGTAATCTGGTTGAAAATTATTCCAAATTTCCTGAATTTTATTCTGTAATTCAGGAACTGGAGTGGTTCTAAGCGCTTTTTTCATTTGATGCCAAAAGGGTCTCGATAAGGGATAGATCAGGGCTGCTTGAAGGCCATTCTAAAGCAGGAATATTCATTTCCTGCAGGCACAATATTATGGATTTAGCCATATGGCAGGTTGCCATCTTGTTGAAACATGAATCCCCCTTCTGAGTTGAATTTCATCAATGGAAGGCAACAATCTCTTATAAAATTACCTCATACTTCCCAGCATTGACAGTACCGTCAATGAAAAGAAGACGTCAAACTCCTTGTAAGGACATGCATTCCCACACCATCACAGATACAGAAAACTTAACCTTTCTTTTGAGGCAATCTCTGTGATATTCTTCCCCCCGCATTCGAATAACTCTGCTTTGTGTATCGCCAACAACATACCTCAAACTTAGATTCGCCACTCCAAATAATTGAGTATCATTTTGCCTTTGAACCCTATTTTGTCGCTCCTTTGCTCATAAAAATCGGTTTCGTTTCTGTTTTTGAGTGAGAAGCGGTTTTTCCTTGTGAAATAATAAGTTGGTTATTTTACATGTTTGCAAAAACTAACCTTGTAGAAACCATATCCAATAGTTTTTTCATTCTCCTTTTTTTTGCAATTTTATGACCAGATAGTCCATTTCTATGGGCAGCAACAATGGAATTTCGCATATCGCAAGATAACGACTCTCCACGAACCATTTTGACAAGTAACTAAACTAGAACAGTCAACAAATGCTATAATTTGTTTCTTCAATGCACACTTGATAATATATTTTTTAGAAAGATTATACTGGGTTCCCCATAATAGACTACCCATTTTAATATTTGAATTAATTTTTTTTTAGTTAATAAAACAAACTTTTTATTTTACTAAATTACAGCTAACTCTTTGGGATTTATGATAACTTATAAATATTTGGCTAATTTAATTCTAACTTTTAAAAATCACGTCTTCTAAATGACCTCCACCAACTTCAACACATTTTTTAATATTGGATAAAAAGTGGTTCTTTACACGGTGTAGCAAACCTTCGTCTATTCCTTCAACTTCTTCACGAATTCTGACTTTCAGTTCCTCGATTGTACCTGGACGACTCGCAAACACTTTGGCTTTTAAATATCCCCACAGGAAAAAATCGGGTGCTGTTAAGTCGGGGGACCTCGAAGGCCAAGGCAAATCTCCGAATCGAGAAATGAGTCGGCCATTAAACATTTCTCGCAGGACCCTCATTGAGTTTCTGGCGGTATGAGCTGTTGGCCCATCTTGCTGGAATAGTAAGGCATTGTTTAGTAATCCTCGTCTATTTAATTCTGGAATGATAAATGTCTCTAGCATATTAACGTAGCGCTCGGATGTTACTATTACTCAAAAAAATAAGGGCCAATAATACCAAAAGATCCTACTCCACACCAGACAATAACTTTTGGATTATGGAGGTTCTGTGTAAATATTTCACGAGGATTTTCATTTGACCAGTATCTAAAATTTTGTTTATTGACCATGCCGTTCAAATAAAAATTTGCTTCGTCGGTCATTAGGAGACTGTGAATTGCTCCTTGATGTAAATCCAAAAATTCTTGACAAAATGCTAACCTTGCTTCTTTATCTTGATTGCTAAGGTGCTGTGCCAGTTGGTATTTACCCACACAACACATTACAGTCCTATGTATATACAATGTACAGTCTCAAAGGAAATTGAATATCCCATGGATATCCTATATACAAAATACGATATCTTCTGGACCCCGTACGGAAATCCAAAAGTCACAGCTTTGGTTACTAACTGGATGTCCTATAAACATCTTTACTGGATAAGTTATGAACTTTATGGACAAAAAATGGATTTAATTTGGACATCCTTCAGATGTCCTTTAGACCTCCGTAGTGCTCCCAATGGATAATTATACATGGACTATTCAAGGATAACGAAAGGACATCCTTTATTGATGGTATATATATATATATATATATATATATATATATATATATATATATATATATATATATATATATATATATATATATATATATATATATATATATATATATATATATATATATATATATATATATATATATATATATATATATATATATATATATATATATATATATATATATATGTATGTATTAATTAACAAGACACTGGTGGGGTGAGGACAATAATATACCCGAAGGGTGACGTATATGTTATCTTCTCTAAGCAATTCCAGTAGGGATGCACCGGGTACCCGGTACCCGGCCTGTTTCGCCGGGTACCCGTTAAGTACCCGCCGGGTACCCGAGTATTAAAATACCCGACGCCGGGTAGTGCCAATAAATAACTAGAAATTTAATACATTTAAGTAAACTTTATTCAACTGATTTTAATTATAGGTACATATAACGTTATGTATGTAATACACTTAAGTAAACTATATTACATTGTTTTTTAATTATACATACACTATTTATTAATTATGTAAATTTAAATTGTGGTGCAGAAAAACTAATTTTTCACCGTTTTCGGCTAATAGCCGGTTTCTCTGCGTTTCAAAAACATGCCCGGCCTCCAAAAATAATCTTTCACTGAAGACGGTTGTGGCTGGTGCAGATAAATATCGTTTAGCAATCGCAGCTAAATTGGGAAAGGTGTTTTGATGGATTTTCCACCATTCAAGTGGTGACGAGTTTCTGTCTATGATGTTTTGTTTTAAATAGGAGTCAATTTCTAATTTTATATATTTCTTATTTGATGAATCAACTGAATGTGATGTAGAAGTTGACGCTATTTCTGACATTATATCAAACACAGATGTATCTGTAGTGGTTCTTGCTCTTTTCGGTGAACTAATCATTGACGATAAAGGCAAATCGTCAGAATCAGAACTATCCGAGGAACTATCGATTTGTTGATTTAAATCTTTATTTTCCTCAGTTATTCTCAAATTCTCAACAGTAATTTGGGACAAAATTTCTTCTGTAAGTTTTTTCTTATTATCGTCAGAAATAAAAATCAATTTAAACCGTGGGTCTAAAAAAGTTGCATATGCATAATGTGGCTTACATTCAATTCCAGAGTATCTTTGTTCTATATTAGATATAAGTGTATCTTTCATTGTTCCTAAGCCATGAGTAGTGATTTGCAAAAGATATTTTTGGAGAGACATCAGTGTTGGAATAACTTCAGATATGATGGAGTCAGTTGAACTGAAGCGTTTTGTAATTTCCTCAAAAGGTTTAAGCAATAGTAAAATATTTTCAGTCAACTGCCACTGATTTTGAGATAAAGACCCGATTACATTATTATCAGCTATAAATAAACTAATAGGTCTTTTTTGTTCAAACAACCTTTCTAGTAAATAATAAGTTGAATTCCAACGTGTCTGGACGTCTTGTATTAATTTTTTAGGGGGCATATGTAATTCTAGCTGTAGTTTCAAGTTTTTCACGTGAAATAGAAGAGTGGTTAAAATGTGTTACTATGTTTCGAGCAACTGCTATTAAATCAGATACGCTTCTTTGTGACCGAATTGCATCAAGCACAATCAATTGTTGGGTATGAATAAAACAAGATTCATGATCAATTTTCATGTCTTTTGCAGCCTTCTTTATATTTGCTCCACCGTCACGAAGTAGTAAATGCAATTTTTCCGTTCTAATATTCCACTCATTTAAAATCTCAAATAAAAAATTACAAATGTTTTCTCCGGTGTGCCTGAAAATTCTTTAATTCTTAAAATCGCATGTTTTTGTTCAAAAGTTTTAGTAACCCAATGGGCCATTAAACTTATAAAACTTTTATTATTAACGTCCGAAGTCCACATATCTGTAGTAAACGAAACAAATTCCGCTTTAGAAATATTTTCCAGAACTTTAACTCGCAATCCATTATACAGATCTGGTATAACAGTTTCGGAAAAATATTTTCGGCTTGGAATTTTATAGTGAGGTTGAAGAGTTTCCAGCAGTCTATTGAAACCTAAAAAGAATACAAAATTTGCATATGCCTACACAAATTTACACATACCCTAATGTCGTATGTGGTTCACTTACTAACCTGTATCAGTATACTAAAGTATACGGCTGATTGTCTAAGGCAATCATCTCCCCTATTGCTTTATGAATTTCTATTGACCGTTCATCAGTAATCTCCCATTTTTTTGTGGTTTTAATTTTAACAAAATTCGTAATTGGTTGCTGTTTTGGTTTCAAACTTTCGGATCTTCCTGCCTCTTATTCTCTTGAACGTTAGAATATTCTTGGGTATGTTTAAACTTTAAATGCTTTAACAATGACGATGTCGACGCCTTTTTGCCTACACCGCAGCGACTTATATGAGTTTTACATACACAACATACTGCTATAAGTTGGTCACCTTCTGGTACATCGAAATAATCCCAAACTTTACTTCTTCTTTTCAAACTCATGTTGCTCACTCACTTGATAATACTATTCACAGAAATAGAGTTCATATGGCACAAACAACACCTGTTAATTTGGTAACAGATCTAACTGCACGGCGCACGTGTTTCACGACAGAAACTCAGACAGTGTATGGGCAGTGGGCGTGGCAAACACACAGACAGCGCGTATTTTTTCAATCATATTTGCGTCGACGATGTAGAAAAACTGTGCCGAATTCGTTCACGTGACTCACGCCCTTATGCCCTTATCACGGCCGATCGCCGGAGAATAGCGTACCCTCGTAATAATCGTACCCTCGTAATTTTTTTGTACCCGGCCGCCGGGTACCCGTTACCCGATATAGTAAACGAGCCGGGTACCCGGTACTCGGCTTTTCATAAAATCTGTTCCCGGTGCATCCCTAAATTCCAGTGTAATGGTTTTGAAGCACTCGTCCTGAAAATCATACAATTTTTTGAACAGGGAATACTACCATACCAAGGTATTAAGAAGCTGCCCTAGTCGACTAAAACACTATATATATATATATATATATATATATATATATATATATATATATATATATATATATATATATATATATATATATATATATATATATATATATATATATATATATATATATATATATATATATATATATATATATATATATATATATATATATATATATATATATATATATATATATATATATATATATATATATATATATATATATATATATATATATATATATATATATATATATATATATATATATATATATATATATATATATATATATATATATATATATATATATATATATATATATATATATATATATATAAATTTGGCAACACTGGCAGGTGCCCAATTGTCAAATAATTTTAAAAAAATCTACAGAAAGTAGATATATAGATATATAATATATATATATATATATATATATATATATATATATATATATATATATATATATATATATATATATATATTAGCTTTGAAATTCTTTGCTATTCATATTTATTTTGTGAAAAGTAATCTTGGGTTTGTAGCATTTCATTACATAGAAATAAGCAACTAGACGAATAAGAAAGAAAACACACTTACCAGTACTATATCTGGACACACATACGGAAATGAATCACTATGCATATGAAAACGAACCACTTAGAAGTTGTACAAGTTCTTTCACCTTTCTTGAGGATCTTCAGAGCAGTATACGATTTATTTCATTGATCATTCATACTTGAATTTAAATTACCAATACACCAACACTTGCAGTGACGTTTTATGACATTAGTTTTTGACGGAACTCATTCTTAGATTACACAAACCTAGTCTACTATTTATATTTGTTCTATTTGAACATATTATATATAAAAGCATTAGGCATACAGTTATCCAGAAGATGTTAAACTTTAAAATGCATAAAATCTTGTTGAACCTATTGAAAAACAACTACTTTTTCCAACTATATGCGGGAAAATATTGAATTATATATACAATAGAGTTCTGAAGCATTCAAAGAGGGAGTGATGCAGAAATTGCTTGCTTAGTCAAAACTAAAATCATTTGTTGGTTGTATGTATTAATTGTTTCTTCGAAAATTCTCGAAAAGTGTGTTTTCTTTCTTATTCGTCTAGTTGCTTATTTCTATGTAATGAAATGCTACAAACCCAAGATTACTTTTCACAAAATAAATATGAATAGCAAAGAATTTCAAAGCTAATAAATATATCCAGGGTGAAAATTGGATTTTTTTCGAGAATTTTCGAAGAAACAATTAATACATACAACCAACAAATGATTTTAGTTTTGACTAAGCAAGCAATTTCTGTATCACTCCCTCTTTGAATGCTTCAGAACTCTATTGTATATATAATTCAATATTTTCCCGCATATAGTTGGAAAAAGTAGTTGTTTTTCAATAGGTTCAACAAGATTTTATGCATTTTAAAGTTTAACATCTTCTGGATAACTGTATGCCTAATGCTTTTATATATAATATGTTCAAATAGAACAAATATAAATAGTAGACTAGGTTTGTGTAATCTAAGAATGAGTTCCGTCAAAAACTAATGTCATAAAACGTCACTGCAAGTGTTGGTGTATTGGTAATTTAAATTCAAGTATGAATGATCAATGAAATAAATCGTATACTGCTCTGAAGATCCTCAAGAAAGGTGAAAGAACTTGTACAACTTCTAAGTGGTTCGTTTTCATATGCATAGTGATTCATTTCCGTATGTGTGTCCAGATATAGTACTGGTAAGTGTGTTTTCTTTCTTATTCGTCTAGTTGCTTATTTCTATGTAATGAAATGCTACAAACCCAAGATTACTTTTCACAAAATATATATATATATATATATATATATATATATATATATATATATATATATATATATATATATATATATATATATATATATATATATAAATTTGGCAACACTGGCAGGTGCCCAATTGTCAAATAATTTTAAAAAAATCTACAGAAAGGGTGCCCATCTAACTTAAACTTTCTGGGTGTGAAAATAACAACATTTAGTATAGTGTATACATTATACACTGGGAGCCACATTGACATTGTACAATTGGGTGTTGTTAGGTACACAGAATAAGTATATATGTATATATATATATATATATATATATATATATATATATATATATATATATATATATATATATATATATATATATATATATATATATATATATATATATATATATATATATATATATATATATATATATATATATATATATATATATATATATATATATATATATATATATATATATATATATATATATATATATATATATATATTGGTTAACCGTGAATTGTCCGTATGGTTATCCATTGTGTATAGAAAATAATTTTCTTGTCTGCATGAATAGTTTTTAATAAAACAAAATTATATTATTTTTAGCTTTTAATAAAATTTAATAAACGTTCTTAAAGAGGTTATACTAACTATATAAAGATATTCAAATTATATTATTCGGATATTACTGTCAATGTTCTTTCTTCGACTCCAGCTTTTTCTCCTAGATAAAAAAACATTAGTGAAAATGAGTGAAAATAAAGTGCATATTTGATTAACTTGCCACCTTTTTTAGTTTTTTGAGTATGTCGCTCCTTCGCTCGTCTAAGCCATTCCTTTATTATCTTCTCTACCTCGTTAATAGTACAAACATATTTTGGGTTTATCAATGCTGCTTCTAAAATCAAACAGTAAATTACTATCATAAAAGATATTACTGTTCTTACTAATAAATTATTAACAAGAATCGTGTCCAGACTAATTGAGAACAGTACCTACTTTTCTTAGGCATGAGGTGTATTCAATCTGTTGGAAGTAAATTTCAAAAATGACATAATGCCTCAGAATATTAGTTAAAAGATTAACAAATTGTGTATAACGATTGGTAATATTTTTCACTGTTCTGTAAAACAGTGAAAACCTAGATTTGGACTTCTTTCTTTCTTTCACTAAACTCGACATGGCTTTTTGAAGAAACAAAGTCACTATTAATAATTTAGGTTATGTATCCATATGCACATTATAATATTAATTATTAATATTTATTAATTACAACACGGAAAAAGAAAGTGAAGCCTACACAGACACAGCATAACAAATATATAATGCTGTGACGCAAAAATATTTAAAACAAGTTTCAAAAAATTCCTAGTCCCTAACCTCATTAGACTCAACAGGAATGCCCTGTGTCAGGTCAATATACATTAATAATAATACAAAACAAAACTTACCTATTAGCACTATTAGGTATATTCTCAAATATTCTGTATTTCTTACAAAACAACTGGCTTCTAGATAATCAAAGCTTCTATACACTTCTCACAAAACACTCCGTCATATAACCACCGCCTATAACCTCCGATGTTCCCGCGTACGTGAAAAACAAGAGAAGCGTGCGCATAGCGACCGTTAAATTAAAACCGAATCGTCACCATAACAAAGTACAAAGATAAATAGTTAGAGGGCATTCTGTGGATATCCACTGGCCGTCGATATTTATTTTATAATTTCGTAGTCCTTTTCTGGCCGTCCATAGAATGTCTGACATAGACATTCATTTATGAGACGTCTTCTGTAAGGCCATCAGACATCCGAAGAAGACTTACATTTGAAGCAAGTATTGTTGTCTTTTTCTGGATGTCCACAAGACGGACTATACAGACGTAGTTTGGAAGGATATCTTATGTATGTCCACAGGATTTATCGCAAGAGACATACATTGAATGATGTTCCCTGTATATCCATAACTTATCCTAGACATTTCAGGATATCCTGTGGATCTCCCTCATCCACAGTGTGCTGTGTGGGTATAGGGATGAAATTTTAAATCCCTATGAAGAATTCGATCTAAGCTTCCCTTCGATATTCCTAGAATAAGGGTTTGTTGATTAGCAGACCTTACAGGACTTCTCGTAAACGCAATTCTAACTCGTTCAATATTTTCTGGTGTACGAACTGTTCTTCGACGTCCAGGCTTCTTCAAATTTTTTACAAAACCATTTTCACGCCAATGACGAACCCATAACCTAACAGTTTTACGATTTGGCGCGTGACCCCTATTGTTGATACTAAACTGACGCCGGAATGCACGCCTAACTTCT
The DNA here is from genome assembly GCA_964058915.1 of Tetropium fuscum. Classification (NCBI taxonomy): domain Eukaryota; kingdom Metazoa; phylum Arthropoda; class Insecta; order Coleoptera; family Cerambycidae; genus Tetropium; species Tetropium fuscum. The sequence continues at coordinate 11,525 of CAXKVY010002673.1, forward strand.
TCTATCGAATTGCTTCTTATGTAAGTTCCTACATAATACACACGTTGTTTGACTGATGGCCGAGTGCACCGTACGTGTTAATCCTGGATTACGTTTAAGTCCGACTCAGACATATTTGCATGCAAATGTGTCAAAATAAGTCGGACTTAAACGTAATCCAGTATTAACACGTACGGTGCACTCGGCCATGAGTAATCCATGAAAGTTCAATAATTATTGATGAAAACTAACAAACTTCTCGTAGAAAAATGACGTTCCACGAAATTATTAAATTAAAATTTATTTGTGACAGGAGCCTGCTTGATTAATAATTTACTTAATTCCCAAAGACTACAGAAGATAACCCACAGAGAACAACCTATTTAGTTATCTCATAGGGAATTTATTAATAATATAAAATGGGTAGTCTATTATGGGGAACCCAGTATAAGGCATTTTGCTGGGTGTATAAATATTTACCACTGTGATTGAGTCCAATATGATATGGTCCAATAAATATTCGCCAGATATAATTTTTATTTTGTGTTTTTTTTTATATTTATTGTAGTTGATATAAGTATCAGATATTATTGATTAATTTAATTAATAAAAAACAAAAATAAAACTGTTGCATATTTTTTTTGGTCCAATTTATATGCGACTGGGCTCGTATTTGTAAGCTAAAAAAGAATGAGTTTCCAATATTCTACAATATTTAACAAATTTTTTGGTGTAATTAGTTTTTAATACAATAAATTAGGTTTCTTGCTATGTGTAAAACCGTAAAACTGTAGGTGTACAGTGCTCTTAATTAAACATTGCCTTTTACAGATGAAAATGGATGAAAGAAGCAAATCTACCGATGAATGGGATCGAAAAAGGCAACTGGCTAATGCACGCATGCGGAAATATCGCAAAAGAAAACACAGTACATTAGAAAAATTGGATTCTCTGGCCCAAAATAAGCCTGTAAAGGATGGCATGAAAAATATAAGAAAACAACAAACTGAAGAAGAAAAAGTCCAACAACGTAGAGAATTAGCCAGGGAACGTTCAAGAAGATATCGTGAAAGAAAACGTCTCGATGCTCTGAAAACTGTTTGCTCTTACCATTTGAATCAGGACTCACAAATTACCGTTCTTTCGCACGTTAATCCACCATTTGTAACAGGGAATCGAAGTACTACATTTCAAGAATCTCAGATTGCTGGAACATCTACGAATATGGAAGTTCTTCTTACAATGGATCATAATTCAGAAAATGGAAATCATAATGATGAATATGGCGCAGAATTTTTACCAGCCAACAGATCATCAGCAACTTACAGTTCTTGGACACGAGACAGCAGTGCCCATATACAATTTCAAAAACAGTTTGTTCAGAACGGATTTGGACATGCTTGTAAAATTTGCGATCGATTGTGGTTTAAAAATGACTTGAAAACCTTAAATGACGAAAGTATGGAGTTTGTAAGGACATTTCTTTCGAACATCGACGAAAATCCTATTGCAGTTTGTTCCTCCTGTCATACCAGCATCCAGGTACAGTCTATACCTAAGATGGCTGTACACAATGGTTTTAAATATCCCGCCATTCCTGATAATTTGCTTAATCGTCCATTAGATTTAGTGTCGGAAAGGTTGATTTCGCCCAGAATTCCATTTATGCAAATAAGAAGGCTTCGACATGTCCATGGCCAATATGGGATTTATGGACAAGTCATTAATGTCCCTGTGGAAGTCGATACAATGGTCAATAAATTACCTAGAAATATCAATGATGATCATTGTATTTGCGTACATATCAAACGAAAAAAAATACACAAAACGAGTTACGGCTTAGTGAAGAAACAAACCATTAAAGAGTGGTTGCAATATTTGGTAGATACACCACTGTATAGGACATACAATATTACTATAGATGATATTGAAGAAGCTCGCGAAGATGAAGTTCCACCTGATGTTTCTGGTGGAATAGATGTCGGAAATTGGAACGATAGTCTGGATGGAAATGTTGAAAATGAGCTATGCGAAAATATACCGATTGAAGATTGTTTATTAGCTCAACAACAAACGGTAATGTGGAATGAAGACTTGTATTTAGCTCCAGGTGAAAATAACTTGCCCGTAAGTTTATTATTTGATGAACATGCTGAAGAACTGTCATTTCCGGCCATTTATCTGGGTCAGTTCCGTCAGTTTCGAGAAGGGGTTATCGTGACTCCTTTTATGATGGCAACAAGCGAATTAAGACGATCAGATAGACGCGGTGTAACGCCTCATCATTTATTATATATTGCGATGAAAATAATGAGAATAAGAGTAAAGGATTGTCTCACTGTGGCATTTAAGAATGCAGGAAAAAATTCCAATATTACCCAAGAAGATATACGATCGAAAAACTACATTCATAATTGCATCGAAAGTAATCTCGCTTTTTTACGTTCCATTCCGAACTCTACATGGTATTGGTCCGAGAGGAAAAAGGATCTATTCGCTATGATTAGGCAATTAGGAAAACCGACTGTATTTTTCACCATAAGTGCCAATGAAATCGGCTGGTTGGATTTGCTACAATTGTTGTACAAACTGAACAAGGGTGATCATATCACTAGAGATGCAGTATCTCAATTGCATTTCATGGTGAAAAGTACTCTCATCAATGAAGACGCTGTCACTTGTGCTATATACTTCAACAAATTAGTCAATGTGATAATGAATATTCTTACATCTAAGAACTGCAGTCCTTTTCGAAAGTATAGAGTCGTGCATTACTTCAAACGCATTGAGTTTCAGCATCGGGGCAGTCCTGACGCGCACATCCTGGCTTGGCTTGATAATTCTCCAAACGATGCTCTTAATGATGATTATAATAAAGCTATCGAACTTATAGATGGTTTAATATCGGTTTCTGCAGCGGAAGCGTCAGGGAATATTGAACTTCAAACGCATAAGCACTCATTTCTGTGCCATAAAAATGTTATTGCAAACAAAGCACAAAAATGTAGACTTGAAGCACCATTCATGCCCTGCAAGAAAACTATGATTTTAACTCCGATGAAAAACACAGAAGAAAAGTACAACGATTATAGAAAACGCTATGCTGAAATACGAGTACGATTAGAGAATGAAGAATTCGTGAATATGAACGATTTTTATAATCGTAATGGTATTGATTCGGATGAAGATTATTGCAATATTATGAGAGCAGGAATAAATAGACCTAAAGTGTTTGTGAAACGTGAACCTTCTGAAAGATGGCATAATGCTTTCAATCCATTCATCCTTAATATTGTTCAGTCCAATACTGACTTCCAATTCATCCCAGAAAAATATTCATGTGCAGCTTACATCGCAAAATGTGTTAGTAAAACCAATAGAGGAGTAAGTCACTTACAAAGAAAAATAATAGAAACAATGAATGAACATCCAGAATTTGATATCAGTGACGTAACCAAAAATATCAGCGTGAATATACTGAATCATACCGAAATTACAAGTCAAGAAGCTGCTTGGTATTTATTACGGGAACCCATGTCAAAATGTTCACCTATCACCGTATATATTCCAACAGTATGGCCCATTGAACGTCAACGGATAAGAAAAACTATGAAAGAGTTATACGAATTAGATGATTATAGTAGTGATGTGTGGAAAGAAAACTGGTTCGATAAGTATGAGAAACGACCTGAATACTTAGAAGAAATTACATTAGCACAATTTGTATCTAAATACACATCAAACAAAAAGGGAGAATTTTTTGAGAGGCGCCAACATAGAGTTATTCGATACCGTAATTATGATATTGCCACTGACTTTAATGAATACAAGCGAGAGATGGTGACACTGCATTTACCGTTCCGAGACGAAGAAGATGAAATACTAGCGGAAATGAAATTTATTACTTTATATGATGATCATGAGGATATTATTCTGAAAAGGAGAAAGGAATTCGAGTCAAATATAGATATAAAAAAAATAGTACAAATTTGCAGAGAACTATGTCACGAGGAGACATAGTTTAATGATTAATAAAACTACCCACTGATTGATGAAAAAATGATGTTATTTAATAAATTGATTTATAAACGATAATTATTTAATTAATTAATTATATTGATAAGTTAGTTATTTATTTTGTATGTTTAAGTTGAATTAAATAAATTTTCTTTATTTATGTTATATTATGTATGTCTGTTAAACCTTATACTCAATTCTTACCCTTACTAAACTCATTACCTTATTTCCTGTCTAGCATGATTTTCTCTTCTCTCAGTAGTGGATTCTGCATGTTGGTGTTCTGCAGTAGTGGATTCTGCAGTACACACATTCAAACCAAGACGTAAAGATATACAAATTTATTATAATATTAACAAATGCAGATATACATAATTTTATGAAATAATACTAAAGTAAAGCACAGTAGCTTACCAAGAAATAGGAATAATCTTGAAATATTATGAGAAACAACAGTAGTTTTATAATGAGAAATAAGAAAATATAGTCAACATATCAACATTGGAAATACGTATTATCTTTGTACAAAAAGATATTATTATTATTATTATAAAGATACATAAACAAGTAATATTTAATTTAAAACAGCTATGTGTTTAATTTAATTTTTATACATAATACAAAGGTATTATAAAATTGATGTAAGTATGCAAAACTCCCTATCCTGTAGTTTTTTATACAACTAATCAACTGCAATTGTTATAGATTTTTACAAATGGGCGAGGAAAAAGGTGATGTGGTGGCTAGAAATCAATATTATTGATGTATTTATATATATATATATATATATATATATATATATATATATATATATATATACATATATATATATATATATATATATATATATATATATATATATATATATATATATATATATATATATATATATATATATATATGTATATATAGCTCATATTTGCATGAATTTTTATCTGGTAAGTAATTATAATCATATATTGAATGTTTCTTATACTTTAAATTTTACGAATTCTTTTTATTTTTAATATGCTAGCTTTTATTAAAGTGAATGGTACATCGTTTACGTAAGTTTGTGTATCTGTAGCAATTTCCCATCCTTTGAAACTGCTTTATTGGGTGCTGGATCGACGGTACTGCATAATTACAGGGAAAAATCTGGAACTGCTCGTACAAAAATTTCTTCAAGGATTTCCATAACCTCTTCTTAATCTCGCGTAAGTAATTTTATTTAAATGAAACCAATTTCAACTACTATTTTAAAAAGAAAAGTTCACAACAAAATTTTATCATACTCATCGCTTCCGAATTTTTTTTCGTTGCTAATCAATAAAATTATTTTGTTAACAAGATTCATTGTTTGTTACCTGGGTACCTACCAGATATTATAATGTTTTTTTGCAGGTATGTACTAGGTAGTTCGGAAATTTAATGTTTATTTCGCAATTATATATTAGTTTATCACTACACTATTATTTCAATGTCACTTCTTAATGTATTACAGAATTTAAATGTCTGTTACATATATATTTACAATTTAATATTTATACTTAATATCTATTTGTATCTTACAATAGGGGAGTCAGAGAAAAAAAAACATCGTGAATTTGGACGTTGGGCGGAACCCGCTGAAATAGGGCTTAAATGAAAGAGCTTGATGTACAAGGATATAATGTCCACTATGTTACTGAACTTCTAATAGGTATGTGTATTCTAATATTTAAATATCATAGAAAATTATAGTGATGAAGTTACTGTATGCCTAGGTCTGTAAACATGAGTAGAATATAATTTTTAAATGTGTTACATTAAATTTTATTCGAGAGTTTGAACTCCACTTTGTTACTTTTGTCAAAATTTAATAAACATTTAATATGAATGCTTTGCTTATCAGTTGTGAGTATTAAACTGTTTAAAGTTTTAACTTATACTTACAATTCATAACATTTAAGACGAAACTGATGTTCGTTATTTATGTTTTAAATTGCAGAAAATAGTATGGTAACATAGAGGACCAAGGGTAACACAGAGGATAATCGAAATATATAGAGTGAACACATATATTTCAAGTAGGTACTTAAATATAAACATAAAACAAAACAAAAGTTAAAACATAAACAAAAATATGAATTGCGGTGTTGAATTGCTAATAAATTCTGTGACGGGTTTTTAAGGACTTTCAAGACTTGTTCATCTGTAATGTAAAATATATTCCACATCGATTCGGAATTTATCGACTCCGATGTGGCGTTTGTGAGCAACCTTGCTTTACTAGCCTTTCCACGTATGACTGGTATTTTGTGATACCTACATCAAATACAAATTACAAATAATATATATTGTTTTGTGTCTGATGTGGTGCATCGAATACAAATTGCTGTGTTCTAGTTTTTCGACAATTATAACTTGATTGAAACCTAATACTCACAAAACTAATTACTTCCGAAATTGAATATGTGCTTGAAACTGCCCTGGGTCCCTATTCTCAACCTCGTTCGCATCCACGCGTACACGCGCCGACGCGAGTGGTTTCATTGCGAAAACTTCTTTTAGGTGGCAATCTCGACACCCATCGTGTTGATCTTCGCGTGAGACGAATGCTTTAATTTGACAACACCGCTTTTACGCATCACAACCATATAAAATTTACCATCTAGATGGTAAATTTTCTATGGTCACAACAGAAAACTTCAATAGAGGTTATGTAGGAAAACCCGAAGGATGGAAGGATAACTACATTAAATACCATCCTTAGGAGAACCCAAATTTTCAGACGTTAGTTACGTTTTCGTGAGTCACGTTAGATTGTTGCAGTTGTTTTGATTTGCTATAAATATAAAGCAAAGAAAATTAATTGAATGAATGAAATGAATTGATTGGATGAAATTGCATTGAATGGTGGAAATGAATTGATAACTTTTAGTTGCATAAAACTTTAAAGCATTTAGAATCTACGATGATTATTATTTTATGTTACCATTTTTATATAAAATACATATTATGGCCGAGTGCACCGTACGTGTTAATCCTGGATTATGTTGAAGCCTGACTTATTTTGACATATTTGCATGCAAATGTGTCAAAATAAGTCGAACTTAAACGTAATCCAGGATTAACACGTACGGTGCACTCGGCCATTAGATAGGTATCTGGTGTTATCTATGGAAACTGCTGTGACATGTGCTGTAACTTCTGTGCCAGAATACCAGAACATGCAGTTTCGGCCAAGACGACTAGAACAAGGAGACCGAGCTAGCGTAAAATATGTACCGAGGGAACGGCACAAATGACGTCGAAATCCGCTAGGGGATTCGCGGCGCCCTACCTAGCTTCAGGAGTCTCCACCAGCCTTCGTGCACTCCCAGCCAATGTGCGTACTCAAGTTAAGGTACGATTACGTTTAAGCCTGACTTAGTTTGACAAATTTGCATACAAATGTGTCAACATAAGTCAGGCTTAAACCTGTCCAGGATTAACACGTACTGTGCACTCGGCCATAACAGTCTGCCGCCATTACGTTTTTCTTTCGACGTATTTTATGCCGACCGTAACACGCGAGCTCGGTCTCCTTGTTCTAGTCTTCTTGGTTTACGTGGTGTGATTTATTCATAGGTTTTGGTAGGCAGGTATTTGTTGCTGTGGAATTTTCCTTTGATCCAGCGTTGTTTTTGTTCTGTTTTCAGTTCTTCGTCTTTCCAGACGGGTTTTCATGCACTTCAGTACTGTTGTATAAAGATCCAAACCACAGCAGTCCACAGAAAACAGATCCTTTTTCTATGGAGTGGCATAGAAAAAGGATCTGTTTTCTGTGGTCCACTCTTTAATCTATGAGCAGTTATCTTGCCTCTGCCGTGCTACAAGCTCCGATCGTGTTTGTTCTGTGGCTCTGATTCCGATGCGACCATACATAATATATTAATCTATGGATTTATGGATGCGATAGAAAAAGTTCCTAAATCTTAAAGCTGGAGGAAACTAACAAACATCAAACAATGGACGGTTCTACTAAACAATCCTGTCGGCTCTGCATGGAGGAGCCGCCGCCTTGTGAATTGGAGAATATCGATGCAAAAAGAAAGGAAATGCTGGGAATTTTGCTGATAAAAATAGTTAAGTATTTCATAATGATCCCCTTTAAGATTATCTAATTTATATAACTGCTTGTAGAACTTTAATAAAAGTAACTATGATGTTGCATGCAAACGGTGTTTGAAGAGGCTCCAGGATAGCTTTGATTTTAAAACCCACTGTATCGCCACTGTCATGGAGGCTGGTAACAAGACTGATGATGAGAAAGTTTTTCCAATGGAAATTATGAGCAGTACTGAGAACGAGAACATATGCCTAGACCTTCAAGTATGCTGTTTATGTTTGTCTTCTTTTATTCAAGACAAGGATTTAAAGGAAGTCGGTGACTTGAGTACAGGAGTACTTTTAAATGATATGATTAGAAACTGTTTGCCAGAAATGGTGAGTGTATTTCGTAGATTTCAATACCACTCGCAATACCTACCTGGATTCTCAACTTTCTTGGAACTACAGTCCGACCAGTTAAAAAAGTCTGCAGACGTAAGGGAGTGGAATAGTTGACCAGCTATATGAGTCAGCTAAACGTCGCTCACAGACAAGCAAACTCTAGCAGATTGGCTTGCATGCCCTTATAGAATCTATGAGGATTCATAGCATATTTTTGCCGGACTTCTTTCGCTGGTTGTACTGTAGGTACTGTATATCACGCCCAAGACCACGCTTTTTCCTATAATTATAAGAAGAATGTCAAAGAAGCTGTGATTTTGCAATTGCCAGAGACAATATAAAGGGTAAATGGGTGAATAACAAAATAATAAACTATTTACACGAAGGTTTCTCGTGTATTGCTGCTTAGAGGTATCGTTTTCCTGATTAGATGCTGCCATTCTCGGGGGGTGGTCCCCTCGTGTGGAAACAGTATTTCACCATGACAATTCCTGAGAATTTCAATTCCCCATTATTATTAATATTATTACATAACATTGAATAAACAGATTCTATTCAATATTCATATTCATTTAAAGCTAAGCGAAGACATAATGTCATTATTAAATTAGAAAGTAATTCAATAATTTTATTTTTAAATTGTCTTATGTTGTAATGAAATACATCAAATTGTTCCTTCCAAATTGTTGTAGCTTGGATGCATTAGCTATGTTCGTGGTAGCGATTCCAAACTAATTCTGCCATCACATTCACACGCAGTTTGAAGTTGGCCATTCGAGGTGCTGAGAAATGTAAATTCGGGATTATAAATTCTTTGTTTGTGTAGCATAAACATTTCTGAACTTGTTCCGAATATGCCCAATACATCCCTGAACTCGAGCTAGAATTTTTTATCCGATGCATGCGTATTTCAGTTTGCAGTATTATGTCGAACTGGGTTCTGTTGGTGACGTGGAATATGAGGTTATATGATTTTGTTTATGTTTATGAAAAGCCACAGCAACGTTTTGTGTACATAATTCCCTTCATATAGTTCCATTTCTATTTCACACGTTATCACGGTTGCTTTGTAGGTACCTACTTGCACATTGATAAGTACCAATAAGATGTCTGATCATTTTGAATCGTGTTATGATGATTTAGAGGACGTCTTACCTGGCACCTCTCTATCTGCCCCTCTCTCTAACCACTTCCTTAGGCATTTCTACGGGTGCCTGGCGCGGGAACCCGCTAACATTACATTAGATTAATTTATATAACTTACCTGAATATACGGATAACACAGTGGACAAAGAATTTTTACAAATTTGCACCCTTTGGTACGTCACTTCAGTTGAACAAAACTAACCCAATAAATTTACATGGCGCCAAAAACAGAACACGTCCTCCTATATTCCGTGTCGGTCGCGACATATATCTGATATTTTTTTAATTATTTTGAGAGTTAACATAGTGGAAGTAACACAGTGGACAAAAAGTCTACGTATGAAAACCTCTAGAAAACACAATGAAAAGAAATTTCTTTACAAATTTTACTTGAAGGAGGTGAAAATCCATGTCCCGCTACACATTAAAATTTGTCATAGACATAAATCTTATTTAAGCGAAACTTTAAAAACAGGATCAAATCGATCTTTGTTTTGGGTACATAGCATTTCTTATGCATCTTTATGACAACAAATTGGTTTTGCTCAAAAATAAAGGAATATCGAAATGTATAAATATTAGGTTTTAACTCCAAATTAATTGATCTAATTAACACTTATTTTTTTAATGTCATTTAATTTCAAATGATTAGATTTTTACCACTTTAAAGTTGACACATACATAAGTACAAAGTGTGGTATATTTTTAGAATAACCCATTTGTTACTTACAGTTTTACTTTAAGATCACATAGGTCCCACACTTTTGAGGTTAAAGCCATATTATTTGGCACAAAGCAGTCATAGAAGATGATATAAAAGTAGTTCTGCTCATTATCATTTTACAAATGCATTTGAAATGAAACGTTAAATTATAGATACTTTTCTTTTTGATAGGATTTAAATGCTATCCGGGAATCCTTGATTTGTAAATCATGCCTAAATAGTTTGAAAGAATTTTGTAAATTTATGGATGATTGTCTAATGGTGGAACGTTTATGTCATTCGGCGCATCAGAGTACTGCAGATATGCCTAATGAAGAATGGCTTAAAACTAAAATTAAATCCGAAGACTGTGATGAGTTTGGGAAACCAGCAATCGTCAAAGAGGAAAGTTACACTGATGCTGAAAATGAGGTTAATCCAGTGATGTACCCGAAAAATGAAGACATTGCAAGTATTAAATGCGAAGAGCTTCATATCAAAAAAGAAGTAGACATTGGGTAAGTTTTACAATGTCAATTAATGATAGATGACTCGGAAGTGCTTAGTAAATTTCAAAGCCTCGTCTCCAAAAGACATAAGAAACCTGATATTATCGGTTAACCATGGATTATACCTTTTTTTAGTTTTTAGTACGGTTAAGATTACGATTAACAAACTAATAATCGATTATGGTTATCATTCATCTAAATAAATTGAAAAAAATGCAAAAAAAATAACTTTTTCTAGTACGCGGCTTTTTATATTTAATTTATTTACATTTTAACTTTACCTTACATTGTAATTTACTGGCATGCACGAGAAACACGTACTCATATATGTGTTAAAATAAAATATAAAATAAAGTTGAATCAGACATGTAAATATCAAAAATACAAACACAGACCATCTCAACTCATAAAAGCCTGACCGAAGCGCTTCCACAATCGCGTTTGGCGCAATTTCATCATCTCATAGGTACACGTGTGGCAGCAGAGCGAGATCGGTTAAATTAGATAGGTTGCCCCATAACTTTTGCGGGGGGAACCGGCTTAGGGGAATGTGATGTCATCTTTGACATCATGAATGTGATAATTTTTTTCAGTGTTCGTGTGATTGTTATGTGTAATTACTATGTAATAACATTGTGTGATTATATTTTGAGACTTTTGATATGACAATATAAGTGGTTAGTGGCTAGAAAACTTCCTACAAATATGTCCTACCAATAAGGAAATATATACCAATTGCTTTTACAAGATACTTTATAAGTTATAAGCGTTTAATATCCATACTAAAGTCATAAACATATTCATGCATTAACTTGCAATATTAATTAAATGTTATCTTTAGTATTTTAATCGTTTTTGGTGGATTTTACTTACAGTATCTACCTAGGTACAAGTTACAAGCTATCTTATTACATTACCTTGAAATTGCGTAAACGCTTCATCAATTCCTTTTTGTGCCTTGCATACTTAGTAAGAAGATTTTTTTTAACAACCTCATTAATTCTATTCGTTTTACTAGCTGTGAGGTTACAAATTAAATTATTATATTTGGATTAATGATAAATATTGTTATTAATCCTTTATTAATCTTACTTAATATGTTGTTACTAGATGGCTGAGTATAACTGTACTGTAGGTACATGTAAAAGCAATAGCGACAAAGCTAAAAAGTCTGGAGAAAGATTCCCAAACATAAAACGCTGGAAAATGTGTGGATCAAGAGATATTATCTTTAGTTATTATTATATTAACGATATTATCTTTAATAGTTTAATAATATATCTACAAATAATAAAGTACAAAATGTCCATTGTCCATAAATGATATGCAGTGCCCATTGTAGTTGTTGGTGGGTGGGGACTCAAGTTGTATGCCATCCAACGTTTACTTGACACCACAAATCCCAATAGATATTCAAAAATGAAAACCAGTTGTCGCCAAAGACATGATTAAAGTCATAATTAATCAAATATTGTCTTTTATAGGGAAGAAATGCGTGATTCCATTCCATTAGAGGCATGTAATAATTCTGTGAAAAGCTGTTCCTTAAAGAGGAAGCAGATTTCTGCTTCAAAAGGTAAGCAAATATAGATTCTAAAAACTTGAGGCATCTCATAGTAAGAACAATATTTGAAAGCTAAATTTAGTGAAAGGGAAAAAAACATGAAATATTTCACGTACACATAATTTGACAAAAGGCCTTTGTTTTGATATCGCAAACTAAAATAATTACAGCCTAGAGCAGAGGAAACCATACTCAGTTTGGATTATTAGAAATGAAAATTGTAGTCAAAACTTTTTACTAACAGCCAGTTCCATAATCGACGTAAAGCTTCCTTTAATATCAGAAGTCTCCTTTAAGTTCTAAAGCGTGTATTTAATCGAATTTTAAAGGCACTTTTACTAAAAGTGTCGTTTTTGGTAGAGTCTCGATTTTTGCCCCTTTAAGGAGAAAAGGTCGACTTTACTGTAAACCTAACCTACAAATTAATTTTTTACTGTCAGCATAGACTGCCAGTCTGCGTTTATTGTTATTTATAAAACTGTTCTGGGAAATAGTGGTGTGTTTGAAGTACAATGTATCAGTTACTGGATTCTAGCTCAAGTTCATCCTCAGAAAATAAGGAAGAAAACTTTAAAACAATGTGTCTGATACTTTTGCAGTGTTGAGAAGAGAAAAAATATATAGGCCACGACTCCAATTGTTCCAGGATTTTCGATTTCGCCCCCCAGGGCGCTATTCTCAACTTTCGTCGTATAAACACGTTCACGAATATGTACGAACAGTTGATTTGCGAATGACTTTTAAAATCTTAATTCTCATCCATACATCGTAAAGCTCTTGGAATCGTTCGAACAACACACTTGGCAACATCGTCAAGCGCGCGCAAAACTGATCATTTGACATTAATTTGACGTAGTTCTTCAAAGTTGTGGGGAAATTTTACATACATATTATATATTTGAGGAAGTGTTAAAGCATTTATCACTTCTTATACACATCCACCCACTGAAGACTGTGATACATGTAAAAATTGATTAACACCAATGTCCCATTGGTAGCTCCCTGTAGGAAAAAAATCTTAACGCCACCAGTATATTTTGATAATTAAAATAATAGTACCGTACTATAAATTTATTTATAGTTTTTGCTTCACAAAAATATATTAAGTATACATCTTTTCTATGTACCCTTATAATAATATCTAAATCAGTTGGTCTCAGTTTTGGTCTTAAATGTGGCATTATTAACTCAATTACAAAACGGCACAACTCTTTGGTCAGTCTAAACATTTTTTTAAAATTATCCTCTCTTAATTCAATAAATAGATCTCGGATATCGTGTACAAAATCTTGGTTTTCTTCTTCATTACCCTCTGCATCTTCTAATTCTTGAATTAATTCCAAATACAATAATATATCTTCCATAATTACCTATTTGAATTATTTTTGTGTTTTCTCCAAATCTTTGTATTACCAAATTTAAACAAATTCGTGACAATTGCTCAAATCACAAATACAACCTCAAAACGTTATAGTTAATTCGTATTTTACCGATTTTACGTTAATTTTCCGCTCGCATATCATTCGATGTAAATAGATCGCGTTCGATGAAATACGAGTGCTCGAGAATCGCAAATATGGAAATATTGTTCGAATGACGTCATTTTCTAATAACGTAGTGACAACGTTATTAGAAAATGACAACGTGAGTGACAACGTTATTCGAAGGGTCGAGAATAGCGCCCCAGGCTTCTCGAAAAAAAAAATAAAACTTAATATTACCTACTCCCCATTTGTTACTTTATGGGTATCTTTATTTTCGATAACTTTTCTCTGCATTCAGTAGTTTAATCTCATCATATTTCGAGAAAGTGGCTTTTTTCGCGTGTTTTTTATTCTGATCGCTTTCGCTCATTATTTATTATATACTTTAATAATACAATACAAATTATACAATAACGCCATTAACCACAATGTTTACAAACCAACAGTTTATTAAATTTCCGTCACAAAACAACTAACATAAAATTGTCATAATTGTCACTCGTTTTGCCTCTTGACTAACTTCACACGTAACTTTCAGGCCGGCAAACATAATAAATATTCACAAATTGAAACTGTTCCTAATGGGAGATACATTCCACTTTATGGAACGGAACCGACTTTACAGAGAATTAAGTCTACTTTTGCGAAAAGTTCACTTTTCTAAAAGGACGTTTTTGTTCATATTTATGTAACTGGCTGTAATAATTTTAAGTATTATTAAAACTGCAATTATTAATGTATGTTTATAGTTACTCAACTGAGAAACCAACGTCCCTACAAGTTCATTAAGGCATTAAGTTCACAGGAGATAGTAATTAAGTTATAAATTTGTGTAGTATGAAGTGACTAGACACTATTATATTTTTTAAAGCCAAATTTTGAATATTTTCTTTACTCTTTATTGTATTAATTCTCTTATTATGTAGGTAATAGTAGTTAGTATTTCCATTCTGAAGTAAATACCAATAAGATGTTTTTAAATTTGCAGCGAGCAACCGTTTTTCTTCTGAACATCACATTGCGAGTCATAAGGGGCTCACTAAAGTGTTTGATGTGTTAGAAATGCACAAGTGTGAGCTGTCCCCGTACAAAACTAAATACAAGACAGGAATCCTAAACGATCAGTTATCACATAAGTCTGAAGATATGTTACACCAGCACACGCACAATCTGATACACAACAACAGATCGGATGTGAAGATGCACAAGTGTGATAATTGCGAATACAAGACCAGGCGGAAGTATCATTTGAAACTGCACATGCTGCAGCATCGTGATCCAAAAGCGGAGAAAAAATTTAAATGTGATGAATGTACATATGAAACAAATATTAAATCCTACCTATGTAAGCATAAACTGATGAAGCATAGTGATCCCAAAGCGGAGAGAAAATTTAAATGTGATCAATGCTCATACGAGACGGATATTAAGGCCTATCTACGCGAGCACAATAGGGTACACAAGGACACATCAGAGGTGGAGATGCACAAGTGTGATAATTGTGAATACGAGGCCAGGCAGAGGGCTAATTTGAAACGGCATATGCTGTTGAAGCATAGCGATCCTATAGCGGAGAGAAGATTCAAATGTGATAAATGTGCGTATGAAACGAATATTAAGGCCAACCTAAGCAACCACAATCTTGGGAAGCATAGTGATCCCGAGGCAGGGACAAAATTTAAATGTGATCAATGTTCATATGAAACGAATTTTAAAGGCAGGCTGCGCAAGCATAATCTGATACACAAGGACAGATCGGAGGTGGAGATGGTCAAGTGTAATAATTGTGAATACGAGACCAGGCAGAAGAGTAATCTGATCCAGCACATGCTGCTGAAGCATCATGATCCAAAAGCGGAGAAAAAATTTAAATGCGATGAATGTTCATATGAAACAAATATTAAGTGCCACCTACGCAAGCATAATCTGATACATAAGGACAAATCGGAAGCTCAGATGCCCGGAAGTGTGATTTTGAAGCGAGGCATAAACAAAGTATGATCCCGCATATGTTGAAGCATCGTGATCTCAAAGTGGGGATAAAAATAAAGTACACATCGACTCGTCTAAGGACCGTAGTAACTCATTTTTTATAGTTTTGGGATAAAGCAAGATAAAGTTGTAGTTAATCCATAAAATCAGGGCTCCTTCTTTATTACATTGTTTTAAAACTCATCTATTGTGTTTCCTGTATTATTTCATATTATGCTTTTAAAAATTTCGATTTTCTTATTTAGATGGTTTTTGAATGAGTTAGTATTCGCGGTAAATAAATCGGGAAAATAGATAATACATATCTTTTTTATGAAGCTATTTATAATAATGGTCTATACAATTTTTAAGTACTATAAACAAACGTGATCATTCTATTCTTCTTCATCTTCAGTGCTTTCATTGTCCTCTTTTTCACTTCTGTCGAATATAGACTTCTATAGAATCCGCAATACATCGCAGGTATTTTACCGGTATAATAAAGCCATAACTCAGTTCATTTTTTATATATCATGTACTTTGCCGGTAGTTTTGGCCATTCTAATTAAAGTAATCCATTGTTCAGGTACATATAAAACAGATGGACGTTTTTTTGCATTTTCACTAACAGCACGCATGCTGTCTCCCTCATTTTGGGTGTGACCTCTCTCCAATAATCTGTGTAATACTAATTTGAAAATGTATGGCCACATAAGAAAGCATTCAAAATATGATGTGGTTTCGATTTTGCCCGTCACAGTTATCCGAATATAAAGTAAATGTTTTAATTCCCTTATTTTTTTGAGCCTCTAAAAACTTCCACAGGCAACTAGCAATTTAGTTTGAGCCTCGTTTCGCAATCTGTTCATGCTATACATAACAATACCCTTCATTTTGCCCTATATCGAATATTGTAAACTTGTATGTAGCATACTTACTTTTATAATAAAAATCGCTTACATTTGATTGGGGAGTCGCTAAAATCTTTTGGAGGTCGAACACGACTCACAAAGTCTTATCATTTAAAGTGCAAACCTTGTCATTATTTTTCATATCCTTCGCTACTATTTTATTAACTTAACCTTCCCAGTTTCATCAGTTAGGGAAAAGACCGAGCACACATCGCACTGGTCTTTTTTGGGTTTAAAAAAGTTGATATTAAATTCCGATATTAAAAATATCTCTGTACTGGCGAGGAGATGCAAGTTGTCTTATATTTTTCCATCATAATATTCTGTGTACAGTCTACATTTTTTGGATGCCTTCCTCAAGATACATCCTCTTCGAATGTTTACGAATAAATGTGTGGGCACTAAAGGAAACAACTTTATGTGATTTCTCACACTTTCTGCAATGTCTGGAATAAGTTTATTCGGTCATACTTTATGTTTTCTGATTTTAAAACACTAGTTTCATTTAATTTAGCTAATGCTGTATTTACCCAAGTCTGCGAAATGCCAAGAGTTCTTAAAAACATAATTTTGCATATTTGTTTTTGCTCACCGTCGAGCTGAAAATAATATTGTCGAGAAATATTTCTACAGGATTGTAAACCAGCAGAAACAGCACATTGTTTTTCTCAACCTGTCTCATATACTGTACAATAAAATCCTATTGCCTTGTATGGTCTTGTAAATTCCAAAATTCTTTAAAGATAATCTCTCCTTTCTTCGTTTATTTTTGTGGTACTGCCTATTTGTCTTCCCTTCACAAGTTTTCCTTGTCGATTTGTGATTTGTGTGTTCCAACCCACCGTCTAAACATGTTTTAGATTTCATATAAATCAAATTTGATATAGGCAAAAATGACAGTTTTAATTTTAATTGTTAATTTTTATGTTTACTAGACTGCTCGATTAGTATAATAGGGAAGAACAGTCAAGAAACCCTAGGAACTTAGGCTATTTCAATATTACTCCTAATTTTAGTTATGTTAATATTATGTAGATGTATATTTATATCAAGTAGGTATGTATGTACGTATATAAGTTTATATATAGAATGTTTTTTGTTAATTTATTTAATTTATTTATATTAACAAATTGTAGATTGTGGAAAGATGTTCTGTATCTTTTTTGTTATTACATGCTTTAGGATGTCGTTGAATATAAATTGATTCCATAATTAGCCGTGTTTTATAATTTTGTTCTTTACTAATAACTTTAGTATTTTTGGAGTTAAATTGATGACATGTTTCATTAGAATGTTTTTTTTAGAGCTGTAATATTAGCTGAATATTTGTGACCTTTTAAACGGTCTTCAAGAAGTTGCATTGTTTAACCATCACTGCAGAATAATATTGGCAGTGATTTGCTAATCACTAATCAAATGTAGTTGGGATATATTTTCACTCATAATTTCCCTAGAGATTAAAATATTACCGGAAATTTTTTGTTATTTAATTATTATTTACTCAAGTAAGTAAAATGTTTTTACTGAATCTTCCTCATTATTGAATTAAATAACGTGGAGGATTCAGTAAAAACATTTCACTAACTTGAGTAAATAATAATTAAATAAAATGTCAAAATGACATGTTTTGGCTGTCAAAAATTTTTTGCTCTGCAGCCTCCTGCTGCCTCACAAGGCTACCTCAGAGGAGTGATAATTTCCGGAAATCTTTGTTGCTATGTAACCAAGCAAAAGTTTTTCATTAACTGATGTAGTGTGAAATTTTCATTTGAATATTTTTTTAAATATGTATATAAGTAGGTACATATCTACTTAGATGCAAATAAATTTTAAGTTAATTATGTTGTTTACTTACCCATTAACTTTTTTATGAAGTCAGGCAATAAGTGTCAATTTTTAAATCGATTATTTTATGAAGCTGAGATTTTAACATTTGTATTTTAAGGTAAGTACCTAGCTTTTCAGTAATAAATATTGTCTCTTATAATTGTTATACTTAAGGTGTTTTCATTATATTTATACAGTAATATAACCTTTCATTTCAGGTGGCAAAAATTAAGTGGCCTTTATGTAAATTAAATTAAAAGACCTTGTAGGTATTTATTTTGTCCTTTCAAATAAAAATAATATCGAGTAGGATGTGTCCCGAGAAGTTTTATTTAAATTTCCAAATTTGCAATCAACTTTACCTACCTATCAGTAATTTTATACACCATAAGTCCTTATGGGGATAATTTTCTTTTCGTCCATATGACGAACATTTTGTGTTTTGTTTGTGCTAATTTATCCGAAAATTTTGTTGTGAGGCTTTGCCGAATAATTTTTTTTCAGTACTGCCTCCACAAATGTAGAAAGTTGTCTCCTACAAAAAAAAACAATATCAGCAATTGTGTAGAATATAATAATAATTCATATCACTATTTCTAAAACAAGAACCCTTGAAGGGTAGATTAATTGGATAATCTGTAGCCTGTGTAAGTTAAAGTTAGACTTTTTTGATATTCCTCAATGATTTTAAAGATGCCTCTAGCCCCTAATTTAATCTTAATGTAGCTGTAACATTTGCTTTGCTTGGTAGTATAGATTAAGTTAAGGAGATTATATTTACTTACCGGTTGTTTCCTAACCTATATTCCGCACTCTTTATAATAAAAATCTTTATAATACTTTTAAGTTCTAAAACCGGAGACAACCATTCTAAAACACAGCACGAGATTCACAATCACAATTCACTGTAATAAAACAATATTATGTAATAGGTACTCAATTAAATACTGCTAACATGATTTCACAGATTGAGATTGCACGCGCAGTGATACATCCAATTGCTCTATTTTATGCAATTTTAAGAGGAAATTCTCAAACACTAATAATATTAATTTCATAAATAATTCAAAATGATTTTCAGGAATATTTTGGAAAGTTTTGTTCAAATTGACCCGGTTTAAATCCCTAACCCTAACCCAACTTTGTCGAAATGTTTAACATGATTTTTCTGGCTGACTGTTTACACAGGCCGCGGGTCGACTAAAAAGATCACAGGCCTACTTTGGTTACGTGGTACACATAGCGCCCTGGCCAGTTTTTTAACCGACCGTGTGAATCAACCAACGCCGTGCATAATTGGTGACGTCAAACGATGTGGTGTGGGCTGTTGGCTCGACATTTGTCTAATGTATTCCTCTATAATCTATGGTCTAATGGTAGGCTTATGGAGATGAGCAATTGCTTCTCTGTCTATAATAATCGCATCAACATCACAGTCACATTAGTTACGCCACAAAATGAAAATACAAC